>KN475489.1:2264-12996 GCA_000787095.1 Periophthalmodon schlosseri | reverse complement strand
AGGACTAAACCAGGACTATACCACATCCCATGAGGAGCAGTTTTGAAGATGCTCTGACCCAGCTGTTTCCATGACCAAATATTGACAGTTTGAAGCACAAGTACAAGAACAAGAACATGAAGCTGAAGTTTTGAGACGCAGTTCTGTGGGAAAAATCTAGTTTGTCGGATGAATTATGCAGAGATTGAGAAGTTCTTGTTCCTGTTTGAGTGGCCCTCAGAGAGTCAGTGTCTGAGCCTCGAGCTAACGCTAAAATATTCAGGTTCAAACAGTAAAACATGGAGAATATGTCACAGCACAAACTCACTCTGCACAGACGGGAGACGAGCCTCTTCACGATTCCCCAAAGGAAACGCAAAATTACCAGCAAATGTTCAAATCTTGATTGGAAAAAAAAAGTGGGTGCATAACTTTTACTATTTCTATTTCCCAAAAAACTTCACTGGACAGAACAGCAAGCAGCTAGTGGCTAACGGGGGTGAAGAGTCAGGAGAGACATTCATTCAAGGATTTCGTTTAATCTTATTCCATAGGGCAGCAAACTCAGTTCAAACAGTCAAATTTACCCTGGATTTGTTTATGAACATTAATAACAGACAAATCAGGCGCCTTCTTTCCCCGAGGTCGCTCCCGCTAGCGTTAGCAACAGGTTTGATTGACAGCGTTGCTAAGCGCCCACTCCCTGCTAAACCACAAAACTGTCATCTAAACACAGTATTATCATCTTTTTCCATTACTTTTTTTAAGGCCTGTACCTGTTTGTTTTTACATGTACTTGAGCAAAATGTGTCTCGCCTCTGCACAGATATACTGAGAATCAGGAAGTGCACATTTAGCATGCTAGCTGTTGTTAGCATTAGCGTAACGTCAAACTCCACTCTGGTCTCTGAAACCTGTGTAAAGTAAAGGATAATTTGGATGTTCTGATGCATAAGGTAAATGAGGAATAACTTTGGACCAAACTGTTTAAAATGAACCAGTTCTGTTTTCTTCACGTTTTAAGACAGAAAAAATCAGGTACAGATACTTTAACATAAAATACTGAAAGAACAAAAGGTGATCATATATTTTTTAAGGCTGAGTATTTCGTTTTTCCATGGCTCAGACAGATCATGGTGAACACATCAAATAAAAGCTCCACTCTCAAACCAGTTCTGAGCTTTAGCCCACAGCTAATGTTCCAGAGTATCTCTTTATCACCACTGTCCCACTGCTGCTCTCCCACGCCTGAGCTCCAAACCCATTAATCACCTGTAATTAGCCGTGAACACTAGGGGGCGATGCGTGTGTAACAGCCGTAGTGGTTTGGGGGGATCTGGATGACCTTTAGTGACATCCGTGAAGAAACGAAGACGGTGGGAGCGGACACTGCGAAGGAGGAGGAGGAGGAGGCTGTGTAGAGACGCCGCCAAAATAAAAGCACTGATGTAGATTTAAAGCCACAGTATGCAACTTTTTAACCATAAAATAAAAGCATGTTTTTGTTTTTTTCATTTTGGTTTTGTTTATTGCATTGAAATCATGTGTGTTTACTCTCGGTGGACTTGCATTTCCACAAACCTGGCTCTTATTTGGCCTGGAGAAGGGCTTCCTTCTGCTTGTTTCCATGGAAATGTTGTTCCTTTGGCTATAATATTCCGCAGTATGGCATAAAACGTATCTGTCTCCATGTAGAATAATCCAACGTATGGTTTTAACTTTGTATTTCCATGGAATCATAGGTTCTAATGTCGTTTCCTCGTCTCAAACAGACCTGGAGTTGTGTTTGTTTCATTTATCGTCTCAAACAGACCTGGAGTTGTGTTTTGTTTCATTCACACATGTTTAACACACAAACCCTGGAGATTTAGGCTGAGTTCTTCTCTCAAACACTCTGTTCCACCTTGTGATGTCATCATGTGGTAATACAGGAAGTGCTCCGCTGTGTTTTTAAACTCCACACACCTTCACTAGAGTCATTTGGTTTTGATTTCAGTCCTGGAATTGCCAATCTACTACTGAACTAAAAGTAAAAGGAGCTGTTACCTTGAAAACTACCACTTCATGACATCACAAGGTGGAACAGCGCATTTTGAGCTTTGGAGACGCAGACAGACTAAAGAGTTACTCAAACATGTGTGAATGAAACGAAACGCAACTCCAGGTGTGTTTTTGAGGAGGTAAAAACATTATAACACGACTTAAAGCTCATAAGAGTCAGTTTTGTCTAATACAGAACCTTTAAATTTCAGATAAGTCTTTTAAGAGCCGTTACCTCAAGTACAAGTAAAAGTACGGTGTCAGAAACGGCTCCGTATCCATTTCTTTAATATAATGAATAAATATAACTCACACGCACAGCTCACACACTTAAAGCTCTAGTTCTGATACACGTTTGACTCTCTATCAGATTAAAGTGCACATTTCTCGTGCTGTTGCTCATTACAACTGAACAAACACAACAGCCCCTTAAACACCATGTTCTTAATGAATCTGACATAATTACTCTCTTTACAAACCGTCTATTTACCCGCCCGTCATAAATCCTCCCTGTGTCTCTCAGTCTTAATTAAAGCCGGCTGTGTAAAGGTCAGGAATGTCTCTGGGATTTCTTTGGGAATTCTTCTCGGAGCTCGTCGGTTTCCCGGACTCCTCCCGGCGTTAAAGTCTATGGAGACCAGATCATACGCTGCACAAAATGACCCTGAAATACTTGCGTTAACAATGTCATGAACGTTTTCGGGTCTGTTGATGGATTTAGAGGAATCTACTGAGTTTTTTTTTTTTGTTACTTGACTTATTTTGAAAGTAGTTTTGGCTCGAAATAAGACGTTCCGTTGCTGTGGGTTCACTGGGACCATTATTCGGACAAAGATGAGACGGAGACTAAAAAACGTGGAAGCAACAAGGCGAAGCTTTATTTTTACAGCGCACGGAGACAACGGTTCAAGTTTAAAGAAGCCATTTTGAGCTTGTGTTTACTATATACATTTACATTACGTTTATGTTATAATTTACACATTTTAAATCACAATATTCATCTAAAACGACTTAATAAAAGAAAACTGCAGTGCCCGACGGGAGCTGACGCCGCTGTAAACGTCATCACAACGAAGGGTCGCGTAACTGTCGGCGCCCCCTATGGACAGCTGCAGATCAAGCTAACGAGGCGCAGATTTTAAAAAATGTGTATCAAAATGACTAAGCGATGCAATGATCTTTACTGAAGAAACAAAGATGGTGGGAGGTGATACTGAGAAAGAGGAAGCTCTGTAGAGACACCGTCAAATTAAAAGTGCTGATGTAGATTTAAAGCCACAGTATGCAACTTTTTAACCATGAAATAAAAGCATGTTTTTTTTTTCATTTTGGTTGCGTTTATTGCACTGAAAAAACTAGAAAACTACTGCGATCGGGCTTGAAGGATATATCAAGTAATAAAGCTTTTTAGGTGCATCACACGTATATAAAACACTGCAATCATATATTTGTCTGAATACTGTTTAATGAAGTTACACATTGATTTGAACACTGTTTTCATATATTGGTCTGACTACTGTTTGATGAAGTTATACGTTGATTTGAACATTGTTTTAATGCTCTAACACTGAACTCATTTAACACTGAAATCATTTATCCACTGTAACAGAGGCCCTTTATTGTGTGTTCTGAGTAACAGGAGGCAGCTCTGTGCTTTGCAGAAACTCTTTTACAGAGATAGAAAGTATCTGAAGACGTCTCAAGGTTGAAAAACACACCGGTGCGGTTGGGGATGTCGGAGAAAAGTGAAGGAGGTTTCGAAGGAGGGCCCTTTAAAGGCACCATTGTGTGTTCTGAATAACAGGAGGCAGCTGTGTGCTTTGCAGAAACTCCCTTACAGAGATAAAGCATCTGAAGACGTCTCAAGGTTGAAAAAACATACCGGTGCAGTTGGGGATGTCGGAGAAAAGTGAAGGAGGTTTCGAAGGAGGGACCAAGGCACCTGCTCAACACATTATTTACATATTCATGATTGTTGTATTTTAACTCTGGGTTTAGGGAAAGGCAGGCAGAGCCTGGCATAAGTCCTGCAGACGGAGGCCGTTAGGAAGAACGATCTGACCCAGAGCTCTGTATTAGAATTGTATTGTACAGGGAATAAACTTTTGGGATTATAACTGTTTGGTTCCAGTCGTCATTTTTGATAGAACACGCCTAAAAAGCTCCACAAACCCGACTCTTATTTGTCCTGGACAGTGCTTCCACCTGCTTGTTTCCATGGAAATGTTGCTCCTACGCGACACTGCTGAGTCCTACGAGTATCACTGATTAAGAAAATAAAACTGGAGAAAGAAGTACAGGAGATTAAAAATCTACTCAAACACGAATCACTTCAAATACAACTTCAGAGGGTCAGCGTTGAGGAGACACGACTAGAACATGGTCAAAAGCTCTGAAAGGTCCAGTTTGCAGAACAGGTCTGGTTTAACTCCCGAAGCCCAGACAGAAGCAGACAGAGAGATGACGGTTCAGATCAGAGAGGGACACAAAATGGCCTCTGATAAAACGAGTTTGGTTTGATAAAAGGCAGAAGCACTTTCACTTCTGCTGGAGGTGTGGAGTTAAAAGTGTGTCTAGACAGATGCAGCCCACACACAAACACAGAAACGTACAAGATCATCTGCAGATTTTTCATAAACCTGGCAACGCACCTGCTCCTGACCCGGTTTGAAGAATGGGTCAAATGCAGAGGACTCGCTTTAATGGGTCTACAAATACAAATGTTATTAAATGTGTTTTTTATCTGTCTGTTGTGTCCTCCAACATTAGACTAGTTTAGAAATAGACAAGTGCAGAGTGGAACAACGAAAGAGAACTAAACCAGGTCTAAACCAGGACTAAACCAGGTCTAAACCAGGTCTAAACCAGGACTAAACCAGGTCTAAACCAGGACTAAACCAGGTGTAAACCAGGACTAAACCAGGTGTAAACCAGAACTAAACCAGGTCTAACCAAGGACTGAACCAGGTCTAAACCAGGTCTAAACCAGGACTAAACCAGGACTAAACCAGATCTAAACCAGGACTAAACCTGGAGTAAACTGGGTCTAAACCTGGAGTAAACCAGAACTAAACCAGAACTAAACCAGGTCTAAACCAGGTCTAAACCAGGACTAAACCAGGTGTAAACCAGGACTAAACCAGGTGTAAACCAGGACTAAACCAGGTGTAAACCAGGACTAAACCAGGTGTAAACCAGGACTAAACCAGGTGTAAACCAGGACTAAACCAGGTGTAAACCAGGACTAAACCAGGTGTAAACCAGGACTAAACCAGGTGTAAACCAGGACTAAACCAGGTCTAACCAAGGACTGAACCAGGTCTAAACCAGGTCTAAACCAGGACTAAACCAGATCTAAACCAGATCTAAACCAGGACTAAACCAGGACTAAACCAGATCCAAAGCCCCCCTGACACATATGGACCACAGCAGAACAGGAGCAGCCCACATGGAGCCTCAGTTTGGGGGAAGCTCTGACCTGAGCCGTCACAGTCTGTCTCCAAACCTCTGTTCCACACTCACACACTCACACAATCACACACACACACTTACACACACAGACACACTCACACACGCGCGCGCACATTCTGAGCACACACACACACACACACATTCTGAGCACACAATGTTCACTCACGGTTTAAAATATCCTCCCACAGGTGCAGGGCTGGGAAATACTCAGGGAGCTGCATCTACCCCTGCACAAACTGGGACTAAACCAGGACTAAACCAGGACTAGAAAAGACACTAACTACATCAGGACTAAACCAGGACTAAACCAGGACTAGAAAAGACCCAAACTACATCAGGACTAAACCAGGATCAATCCAGGACCAGACTAGTACAATGCCAGTGAATGTTCCGCAGTATGGCATTACCGTATCTTCACGGGGACAAGCAGGGGACACCACCAGGCCAAATAACAAGTCAGATCTGTGGAGAGGCATCCCCCGTTCACAGTAAGTACACATCTTGTTCAATGTGTTTTGAGCAGTAAAAACGCCTGTAATTGATACTTTGCAGTGACATCATTCTGGGGGAGTTCTACATGTATCTGTGTGGTGGAATCTTCAGCAGTTACCATGGTGACTCGAGAAAAAATACCAAATGGATTTAAACGGCACAATTTCAGGAGCTTGTGATCGATCCGAGTGTTCATGGTCCTGTTTAGGAGTTTGATTTTACACAAAAAGGTGAGAGTGAATCACTGAAAAACTGTTGGCTAACGCTAATGCTAATGCTAGCTAGCTTGCGACTGTAATGTTATGTGAGAGGGACTTGTTTAACAGCACAAATCAGCTCACCCGTTGTAATTCCAGCTAAATCAGCTCTTTCCGGTCAGACTGCGTTAAAATAAAACTCAGATTAAAGTCTAACAAAGCCTCAGACAGAGCAGTGCCTCCAGTTAGCACCACACCCCCAGGGAATGTTGGCATGTTCAGCTGCAAATTACCAACTGAATAAATGCGAGATAAGTTAAACGCCATACTGTGGGACATTCCAGGCAAAGCAATAACATAACCATGGAGACAAGCATGAAGTATTTCTGTAAATGGTTCATCTTTCCCTCTTCCTCTCTCGTTCTCTCCATCTCTCCATCTCTGAAGCAGCGTTTTTACAGGTCAGGACTGAACGGGAAGCGAAAACCCCTCTCGACGTTTCACTACATCCCTCGTTCCTCCTACTGCCTTCAAAACCGGCTCTAAAAATAGTCCTGCTCCTACAAACCTTCAGCGCCGTTAGATCCAGGAAAAGACGAAGGAGCTCGGGTCAGGACTTTTGAAGTGAGGTCATCTCCGAGAAGATGAGGACGAGTTTCTAGTATCTATTTGACAATTGCGCCGCTGAACTGTGACCAGAGAGAGAGATGATTGGAAAGAGGAGAGGAAATGGATTCTCTAAAGGCCAGATTTGAAGAATGAAGAGGTGAAAGACGACAGGACTGGCCCGAAGCAAATGACGACAATTTACCAGCCTCCTCCTGTCGTCTGCGTCGCTCTCAAAACAACTAAACCAGGACTAAACCGGGACTAAACCAGGACTAAACCGGGACTAAACCGGGACTAAACCGGGACTAAACCAGGACTAAACCAGGGCTAAACCAGGGCTAAACGGGGACTAAACCGGGACTAAACCAGGACTAAACCAGGACTAAACCAGGACTAAACATGGACTAAACCAGGACTAAACCTGGGCTAAACCTGGGCTAAAGATGGACTAAACCAGGACTAAACCAGGACTAAACATGGACTAAACCAGGACTAAACCTGGGCTAAACCTGGGCTAAAGATGGACTAAACCAGGTCTAACTCAGGACTAAAACATTTAAGATTGAGACCAAACTGACTGAGGGACAGTGGAGTTTCAAAGGTGCAAACGTAACATTGGAACATTAAGTAGGATTATTATCACTGAGGATCAATGCGGCGTTTGTCCTGTAAACCCAGACCTGAGACTGAGCCAACTCTAAACTAAAAGAGCCGTGGAATTAGCAAAAGTCTCAAATATCTCAATATGATCCGACCACATTTGATCCAAAGTTCACTGACAAGACAAGAAACACAGTAAACTGCATGTTTGTGTGTAAAAAGGCAGAATACTTCACAACATCAAACTAGTTTACGTCAAACATTCTCATTTCTGGTCCAACCACAACAGGATTCTCCATAATAAAAAGCTGGTTACCTTAGAAACCATTGATCCGACTCGATCAATCGATTACACGACGAGTCACTACGTTCATTAATCTCTGGTGTTTTCTCTTCTGTTTCTTGGCAAAACCCAGGCTACATTTCATCTCCAAAAGAATTCAGAATCTGATCCATTGTCATAATTAGGCATAAAAACACTTCATTCACAAACATGGCTAATGTCCTCGTGTCTATTGTTTATATGAGCGAGCGGCACGAGGACCTGGCAGAGGCTTTAAACGGACTAACAGCGCACATCACTCTGAATCACAGAGGTGCCCGCGTGCGTAAAGGATGGGGGCAGTTGTTATTGGCGCTTTGCTGCGGGCGGTTCACTGTGAACAGAATATCAAACAGGAGTGACTGCAGCGCGAGGACACTGCTCCTCCTGCGCGTGCCTCACTCAAGCCTGTGGGTTTGCCCCGTTAGATCCGCGCGCACAGAACTCTACAGATACTGTACGCCCGCTGTAGTGCGCGTGGTGTTGAGCGTGCGCGTTGGCGCTGTAATAAATCATTCATAATGTTGAACTGTCCCTCTCTGTGTGACAGCTCTGAGTCTGGCGCACACCTGTTGCGCTCTGCCTCGATTAAAGACTTTGTTTTGACGCACAGCGCTGACGCAGACGCACGTACCTTGTGCAGTTTCCACATGGCGCCCAGGGCTTTGACCTCGTGCGTGCCGTGCTTGCCCTCCTCGAGGCACTGGTAGCAGACCGGGGTCTTGCACTGGACGCAGTACATGCTGAGGTTCTCCAGCTCGTGCTCGGTGCACGTGGAGATCTTGCGAGGGCTCGTGCGCCGGCTGATGCGACCCTGGGCCGGTGGCACGAGGCGGTGTTTGGCCAGAGGTCCGCGCGGCGGGTGACAGCGCAGGCGGCACGGGTCGCAGTAGAACACGTCGCACTGCTCGCACATCACCGTCGCGTCCAATGGGTTGCGGTCGCACAGCTGGCACTTGACGGCCGTGGAGGAGGCGGAACCGGCGATGCCTCGGGTCTGCTGGTACTTCGCGACGATTGCCCTGCGGGTCCCGGCCCCCCCCCGCCTCCAGGACGCGGTTCCGCGGGAAGCCGCGCAGACCGCGCTCGTCCAGCGTCAGGCTGCGGTGGCACTGCGGGCACGTGATACAGGAGTTCCGCGGCACGGGCGTCAGAGCCCCGGGCGGATGGGGCATCAGGTGCTGAGGGGCCGCGGGGGGAAACACGCGGACCCCGTTTGGAGACTTCTGGCACGGTGTGGTGGGCGCGCTCACAAAGCCCCCGTAGGACCCGTACCCACTGTCCGCCTCGCTGTAGAGGCTCATCTTGTCCAGGTCCAGATAGTCATAGTCCGACACCGCGGAGCCTGACGCGCGGCTCTGAGGCGACTCCGCGTCCGGAGTCTGCACGAGGATGTTCCGCGCGCACGCCAGGCAGAGGTTGTGGGAGCACGGGAGGATGATGGGCTCGCGGTAAAAAGAGCCGCACACCGGGCATTTGAGCTCCTCCTCCATCTCATCCATGGCTCTGCTCTGCGCAGCGCCGGGGTTCGTCCGGGACTGAATGTTGGTTTAGAGTGGGAGCTCAGGTCCAGTCCTGGCCTGATCCTGCTGCAGCTCTGGTCCGGGTTTGGTCCGGGTTTGGTCCTGGTTTAGTCCTGGTTCAGTCCTGGTTCAGTCCGGGTTTGGTCCCGGGGCAGAGAGACGTGTAGTCCTCGCGAGTCCAGTGAGTCTGTGAGCGTCTAACCTTGAGCTCGAGGCAGACGGTGCTGGAGCTCGTCTGTGATTGGTCAGATCCGCGTGTAGCGCTGGGACTGAGCTGTGATTGGACGAGCTGCGGATTCCCATAAACCATTGGGCAGATGAATAATGAGCTTTAAAACAGAGCAGCGTCTGAGGCTCGTCTCAATGAAGCGGATTATCACAACACAATGACGCGTCTGTGGAAGTAACGACCGGCCGCAACACGCGGGACAGAGGCTCAGACCCGCGCACGAGCACGACCCCACGCGACCCCATTCACTCTAATCAGTTACTGGGGCGAGGTGGGTGATGTGTCATGCCCAAAGACACAATGGCACAGTGGTCGGAGCGGGGATGTGACATACGGGATATTACACAGACCAAACTAAAATGACATCTTTCACTGTAGTATTTAGTAGTAGAAGCCGTTGTTAATGGCCAATGTTTGTGAGCGATACAAGTTTAAAGACGCACTACGTAACTTTTCCGGTGGTCCGTCACGTGCTTGTCTACAGAGATGTTATTATTTCGTCTAGAATGTTCCACACGGCATTAAAGGCGCTGGTACCGTCTTAAAAACGTGAAAAAACGAGTTAATTTTAAACAGTTTGCGAGTTTTGCTAACAACTAACATGCTAATGTGCACTTCCTGATTAACAGACAATAAAACGCTTTGTAATTTGATGCAGACAGCGCGTAACGGACTTATTTTGACCTCAAGAGCTGCTTGTGCAATATATGGGAAAAAAAAGGTGCAGCGCCTTTAACTATCTCCGCCACTGGACCGAGTTACACGTCAGATCTGTGGAGAGGCGAGCCGGCTCACTGTACGAATGCGTGTTTCAAGTGTTTTCTGTAACTGAATTAACACAAAAGTAACCAGGAAAGTTCCGTAGTGCAGCTTTACTGTCCCATCCCCTGTGAACTCTCACGTCTCACGTCTTTGTTCCGTGTTCATTTAAATACCTCGGCGGAGGGTGAGGCTGCCATGGCAACAGGAGTCGAGTCCTATGACACTCGAGCTCGTTTAAACGGAAGAGACGCGGCGCTGGAGAGTCTCTGATTACATCTGCATTTTCTCCACAACAGAGACGACGTGAGACGCTCCTGAAAGTGAACGATTTAGTCTGAGGTGAAGTTCACTAAGTACTGAGGGCTAAACCAGGACTAAACCAGGACTAAACCAGGACTAAACCAGGTCTAAACCAGGACCAAACCAGGACTAAACCAAGACCAAACCAAGACCAAACCAAGTCTAAACCAGGACCAAACCAGGACTAAACCAGGACCAACCAGGACCA
>KN475488.1:0-16905 GCA_000787095.1 Periophthalmodon schlosseri | reverse complement strand
GCGGTTCAATTCCAGTTACGACCATTTTAGAGGAGCGGGCTTATTGTCATGGTCAATCATAAACGTCTGAAAAATATGGGATTTTCCTGCTAATCCATACCCCCTTAACAATGGCTCACTCCACAATAACATTGACCATTTCCATACCATGAAGCTACATATACCACATCTGATACCAGGTCCTCCTCAGCACCTCAAAGTCCCTCCATAACCTAGCTCCTCCCTCTCTCACCGACCTCCTCCATCAGCACCGTCCCATCTGCCGCCTCAGATCACTCGACGCCAACCTCCTCATTCCCCTCAGCAGGACAAAGCGCCAAGCCTTGGGGGACCGAGCCTTCGCTGCCGCCGCCGTCCCCGCCCTCTGGAACTCACTCCCACAATCCATCAGGAGCTCGGACTCAGCACAGCTCCTCAAATCACTACTAAAACCGAGATGGGAAAAACTCACCTGTTCAGTCTGGCATTCCCCCCATGATTTCCGCCATCGTCTTCTTATGTTTTCTTATTGTTTGTAAAGCGTCTTTGAGTATCCAAAAAAGCGCTATATAAATCTAATGTTGTAGTGGTAGTAGTGGTAGTGGTGTAGTAGCAGTAGTAGTGGTGGTAGTAGTATTAGTAAGTTCCATTATATTCATAAATCTTAAGTTGACAGACTTTATTTAGACCAATTTTCACTTTTGTTTACATTGTACTTTCCGTTGAAATATCCAAAAAGTATTCACAAATGTTGAACCTGATCATTTCTATTAGTGACTACAAAACCCTAGAACTATCTGTATTATAGCAATATTAATTTTAACTGCCCCCCGTCTGTATTAAATATCATTGGCCTATAGAATGTTGTGATGATATCTGAACCGCAGCTATTTGGACTCCTTATAGAGTCTGAGAGTAGCCTACTTACTACATGGCATTAGCAGGTGCTGGAGTTGAAAGTTGGCGCGAGGCTGGGGAACATCAGCCAGGACATGGAGGAGGACGTGCACCAACAGGAGCACACCCCAGGCTTCATCTGCAAAGCTTCATCAGAGCAGAGGAAGCGTGCAGAAACAAGGACCATCCCCGCAGCTCTCGGGCACAAAGAGATTACACAGAGCCCCAATGGCGGCTCAGGCACTTACAGGTGGAGCAAAGGCATCATGGGAAAAGAACACAAGCGTAGAGAGAAATCATTTTTTATATTAGTTTAGTCTTTATTTGAAGGGACCAGTGGTGGAAGAAGTGCATTTTGTTTGTAGTAGTGCAGATACCAGAGCAAAAAAATACTCATGTAAAAGTAAAAGTATCGCATGAAAAAATCTACTTAAGTAAAAGTATTAAAGTACCTGTTTAAAAATGTACTTAGAGTAAAAAGTAAAAGAGTTCAGATTAAGAATGCCTTCATAGTCGTTGCCATTGTCGAAGAGAGCCCTTATTGTTCTGTTGCAAACTGGTTTCAGTCTTAGGATCTGGCAACCCAGTGAAGAGCCCATTCTGCTTTTTGATTGAATAATTGGCTTGAGGACAAAATCACATGTGAACTTCCTACTTTTTACTGATTGCAGATTAGCATTATTATTAATAAAAAAAAGTAGCATGCATGTTTACTTCATATCTGAGGAGACGTGTTTATGAAATATTAAGTATTTAACAAAAATCCTACATACTGCCTTAAAGCTTGTTGAAGCTATCGGGATGTTTTTTGCCTCGGGATGTTTTTTGAGAGGTGCTGACATACTTGTTCAAATTAGATTTATTTCATTTAAAGGGCCCATATTACACTATTTTCTGATCTCTGTTTTAATGTTGTTTCCTCATCACAAACAGACCTGGAGTTGTGTTTCGTTTCATTTACACATGTTTAACACACAAACCCTGCATATTTAGGCTGAGTTCTTCCCTCAAACAGAAAACACTCTGTTCCACCTTGTGATGTCATGTGGGAATACAGGAAGTGCTCCACTGCGTTTTTAAACTCCATACACCTTCACTAGAATCAATTGGATAATTTCAGCCCTGGAATTCCCAATCTCTACTGAATAAAAGGTAAATGGTAGCTGTTAACTTGAAAACTACCACTTCATGACATCATAAGGTGAAACAGAGCATTTTGCGCTTTGGAGATGTAGACAGACTAATAATAAAGTGTTACTCAAACGTGTGAATGAAACAAAACACAGCTCCAGGTAAGTTTTTGATAAGGTAACAGCATTATAACATGGCTTAAAGCTCACAAGAGTCAATTTTGCGTAATATAGAACCTTTAACATATAATATTTAGCACTGCTGGGGACAGTTGTGTCCTCTTCAGTTTGGCTCTCATGTCCATGGTTGCTGCACTGTGAAACAACATGAACCTATACATGCTGTTGGATATAGAAAACCCTAACTAACCCTAAATGTTTCATTCTGTAAATAGCTTCATATTTGAACTTGATACTTCAAACATAAACCACCTTCTTTATCAAATACATTCCTGCCTAGACACCAGTCTGACAAGAGGCACTTAAAAAGTAGTATTCTTGTCCTTTTCCTGAAAGCCTGTTTATTTTCCTGTGAATCGCAAAGGCCAGAGCCCAAACCGGTAAGAAAACAACGGGGAGGGACAGGGAGAAAAGAGGAGGAAATTTAATTAGTAGTTGTCCACAGCTCAGGCCCCAGCAGCCGGTCTCTGCCGGTCTCTGCCGGGCCCAGGGGCCGGTCTCTGCCGGGCCAAGGGGCCGGTCTCTGCCGGGCCCAGGGGCCGGTCTCTGCCGGGCCCAGGGGCCGGTCTCTGCCGGGCCCAGGGGCCGGTCTCTGCCGGGCCCAGGGGCCGGTCTCTGCCGGGCCCAGCAGTGGGCAGCAGCTCCACAAAACTCTACTTGATGAGGGGTGCTCTGGCCCAGCCCATTCTCTCTCATTCTCATCTAGTTTGTCCAAATGTGTTTTTTTTAATGACGTAGCCACAAGTGAGAGCTGAAGTGAGAGGAAGCGCAGCCTGAGGGGGGCAACAACACAAACAAGTTAACTTATTTACAGACAGCGCTTGTTGCTGTTATCGAATGCCTTGTTTTTCAGTTATTTTGGTCTGTGGAGCGCCCCCTATGTCAGAGAAAGTGTATCACACACACTCACTCATCCAGATGACACTTGGTGGATTTCCTTTGGTTCTTTCATCTTTTCTTTATAGCTGCACTATGTAACTTTTCTGGAGGAGGGTCCCCCATCTGCTGGCGTCAATGGAGATATAATTTCTTTGCCTTGAACATGTCCAAACTAGGGCCCAAGGGCCTAATGCGGCCCTAAGACCAATTTTTTTGGCCCTTAGGCTTCCAGATGAATTGGCCCATATTACCTTAAGCAGTAGTTATTACTCTAAGTTTTTTTGAACATCTACCTTGATAAAGCCAATATCAAATCTTTAGTGTGTTCATTTGAGGATCTAAGCATGAGTAAAGGTCTTGTGGCTCGTTCTAACCTCTTATAAATGCATATATTTAAATTATTCACTGTGTCTATGGCCCTCGATCAGCTCTCTGCTTTGTCTGTGTTTTGCTGTGCGGCTCTTGATGAAAAAAGTTTGGACGTCAGGTGACGCCACCAGGCCAATTTACAAGCAGCATCTGTGGAGAGGCAAGCTTGCTCACAGTAAGAATGCATACTTTTCAAAGTATGTTCAATTTTTAAAAACACCAGTAATTAGATAAATGCAAGATAGGTATGTTTAATGCCATATTGTGGAACATCTCCATGGAGCACCCAGAAAAGTACCTGCTAGAAAAAAATACAGCTTTTGGATGGTTGTTGTTTTCTATGTTCATCACGGAGACCATTAGCTTTAGCCTCAGATTTTGAGTGAGTGTGTTCTCAATGAGTTTTCCCACGGCTTATCAGATTAAATAGGGAAAGTAAACAACTCTGAGCCTCTGAATATTGTCTTGGAGATTGTTAATTCATAAAAGCTGTTTTATAGTCTACAGCTACGTCCTGTGTTTTAATCTTAGAATATAGTGCTGATAACCTGGTAAACGGCAAATATGATTAAGAAGACCACTTTTTTTATTTGGGTTAGGACCATTTTGTGCTCTAACTGTTGTACCGGTCCTTACGAGACAAGATAAAAGCTTGGGGATTGCTAAAGTGGAAGACACAAAGGAACAAACAACTCTCATGGTGTTGAAAATGGGTCTATAAAAGTGGTCAAATTGTGCAGGTTACTCGGGGCCCTCTCAGCTTCTGATCTGAGTCCAGAGCAGCTCCATGGCCCTGTAGATTTGGCCTGAGAGAAACTAAAGTGAAGTATCTTTAGTGATAACTGTTTAACATGGGAGCTGCCAGCCCTGAGGTGTGTTCAGATTCAGCTCTGTAGCTTTTAATGGGACGGCCCAGTGCCAAGTTCCTCTGGCAGGTCTCCTCAGGGCACACACACACACACACATTTGATAGCACTATTCACTTGTATAATTCTGGTTATGCAATGCTGAGTGAATGGCCACCCCATATTGTGCACTGAGGCAGATGGAGAGGGGCTGCTGGAGACGGGGGCAGAACAGTCAGCCTGGGAAGTTGGGAAACTGTTTAAGATTTGGATAAAAACACCGAAAAGCATGTACGTCTATGTAGTCATTACCATGGCCAAAATAATTGCAAACAACTATTATATCAGGATAATTATTAAAGGTGCTATATTACACAAATTGACTCTTGTGAGCTTTAAGCCATGTTAGAATGTTGTTACCTCCTCAAAAACGTACCTGGAGTTGTGTTTTGTTTCATTCACACGTGTTTGAATAATCCTTTATTATTAGTCTGTCACATCTTCAAAGCGCAAATCTGTCCACATCTCCAAAGCGCAAAATGGTCTGTTCCACGTTGTGATGTCATGAAGTGGCAGTTTTCAAGTTAACAACTCCTTTTACCTTTAGTTCAGTAGCGATCGGCAATTCCAGGGTTAAAATCATCCAAATGATTCTGGTGAAGGTGTATGGAGTTTAAAAACACGGCCGAGCACTTCCTGTATTATTGCATGACATCACAAGGTGGAACAGAGTGTTTTCTGTTTGGGAGAAGAACTCTAAATATGCAGGGTTTGTGTGTTGAACATGTGGGAATGAAACAAAACACAGCTTCAGGTATGTTTATGATAAGGAAACAACGCCGTAACATAAAAAAAAAAGCTGTGGGTGCTTTAAAGTTGCTGACAGTTTAAAAATTTTCTGGATATGAATAATTATAATTTTAATATTATGAACAGGTTCCATAGTTAAACTCTTATAGTACTGTACTTTGTTATAAGTGGAAACAACCTTGATCTAGAAGAGACCATCAGGGAGAAATGGGTTTGTTCTGCACATTCTGGTGACATAATGGGGATGATCTTTGTTGGCGATTCTCACGATGTTTAGTGTCCTGTATGGTGTATCAAATGTCTCTCTGTTTTATTCTTATAAGGTATTATTTTGTTGCACTGGCATAGTGAAAAAGAAAGAGAGAGAGAGGGGGGAATACGCAGGCTAATAATGTGCTGCCTGATTTAAGTGGTGCAAATGAACAAACAATCTATTTTTTATTCTGAAATATGAAATTATAGATTGTAGCCTTGCCATGCAAAAGTAGCATTTCTTGGCCGATCCAGCGTTATCAGCTCCAATACCGATTTCAATACTATGGCTTTAAGTATTTACTGATAACAACCGATACCAGTAGGGTCAGTAGGGACCATAGACTGCATAAAGAAGTGGACTTAGTGAGTGTGGCGTCACCCACAGTGTTCGGCTCCAGTCAAGTGAAGCTCACCGAGGCTAGAGCAGTTATAGGGGCGAATTTGGAGCCAAGTTCCGTATTTGGAATTCTGACTGTGAGTATCATAGCAAAGAAGAAGAAAAAAAGAAGAAAGAAGGCACCTGATTTGTCTGTTATTAATGTTCATATCTTGATATATGGACACAATAGCGAAATAAAAATACCAGGATTATGTAGAGCGGGACTGAAAACAGCATTTATTTCCTTTAAACAAAAATAAAATAAGACAAACTGATCCAAATGTGTGATGTAGCTGTTGTTTATCTCTAAAGTAACTATAGAACAACTTTGTGTAAATAAAAACTCAAACATTATGAGACTTTCTAAGCCTGCTATGACCAGTAAGTATTCTTATTTCATCACTTTATCTGTCCAACCAGGATATCGGAAGCCAATATCTGATCCTGCAGGTTTTTCAGTATCAGTATCGATATCCAGAACGAGTATCGGATCGATGATTCCTTAATTGCAATCACTTAAGTGTATTCCACAGTATTGCCATATCTATCTTGCATTTATTATACTACAGGTGTTTTATTGCTAAGTACCACTTAAACTTAAGCTTAAGCACTTAAGCACCACTTTTATTGCTAAAAAAGCAGCACGCATTCTTACTGTTGCTAGCTAGCTGCTTGCCTTCATGTGTATAGATAAGTTTAATGCCATACTGTGGAACATTCCAGGCCAAGCAATAACATGTCCATGGAAACGGGCAGAAAAGTTGCATACTGCACCTTTAGAACCATGAAAGGAGGGCATCTTTACAACCCCTATACCCTTATATTTTATCTCAAAATGATGGACGATTTCATGTTTGTATTTTGCTGTGTGCTTCAGTTCTGCTGGTGTAGCGTTGCGTCTCCCAGGACCCGTTTCCTTTGGGAGCGAAGCGGCGTGGGACTCCGTGGTAGCAGTCATTACACAGTGTGCTAGCACCCGTAGCACTGCTCGTGTCTTTGTCAGATAGTGAGTTTATTACATCAGCTGTGTGTGTCTCTGTGTCCCCTGTCCTTCTGGACTCATTACCCACAACCCTTTGCACATTTGGGACGTGCAATGTTCCATGCAAAATAGGCTACCACCAGCATCATGTGAAACTGTAGGACAACATACAAAGAGTGAGATTCTGTGCGGGGACAGGCGTTTTTGCTTGTCACCATTTTGAGACAATATTACAAATATTCAATTATCTTCTTAGTAATTAAATTAGACTCTGCAATTAAAAGCAATGCGTTTGTATTTGAGATAGACCGATATCAGTTGGCCGATATATAGGGCCGATATTTGGGCTTTTTAGCGTATCAGCTATCGGCCTTAAGTCTCCAGCTGAGGTCGATATTTTGTTTTGGTCGATCTGCTTCCTAAAAATACACACAAAACTTTATATTAACACTTTAATATGAAGACATGAATGCACAAAACGTGACTACACCGCTCTATTAAAGGTTTATGGTAAAATAAAAGGGTTGGGGAAGAGCATAGACTGTATATATAAATGGACATAGCTAACCCGCTAGCCGCCACGTTCCGAACAGGAAGTGAGAATGGGCGCTTCTGGCTCCATCGACTCGAAAACTGTCGTCCCTCTTCTGTAACTACAGGAAGTGAGAATGGGCGCTTCTGGCTCCATCGACTCGAAAACTGTCGTCCCTCTCTCTGTAACTGCTGCTGTCGGACTCGTCATTTTGGTCGTAATATGTTCGTATTAACCTGCTCTACATGATCCTGGTATTTTTATTTCACTGTTTTGTCCGTAACATTAATACGAGACAAATCAGTTGCCTTCTTTCCCTGAGGTCGCCACCGCTAGCTTTAGCAACAGTTTTGATTGACAGCGTTGCTAAGTGCCCGTCCCCCGCTAAACCATGAAAAATAAACATTGGTTGATCTCTAGTTTGCAACGTATTTTGTAACTTAAGGCGCATTGCTTGACATTGAAAGATATTGTTGCTCTAAATGTGTATTCTTCTTGTAAATTGCGTCATGACGATAAACGGTAGTAACGTTTTCTGGGATGCGAAGTAAACATGTTGACATTAAAACTGTTCTGTTATTTCCATTCACAATTACACAGTTATTTGCCGTGATTGATGACAGCTCCTGTTGACATTTGGAGGCCCATTATCCAATCAGAAAGCTGAATGAACACCTCGCTGGGTTGCCAGATGCTACAACTAAAACCAGTTTGCAAACTATCAGAGCGCATGGTACTTTTGTTCCCTTTAGTTTTATAATCACACTCCAATTGCCATTTTTATTTTAGATATTGAAAATTCTTCCAGCTTTATTTGTATAGCATATTTTTTTATAAACAAGACAATATAAATGTAAGGCAAAAAAATACATTAAATATATAAATACAATAACAGTGTGGCCAGATCTCAGAAGCTAAGCAGGGCTGGGCCTGGTCAGTATAACAGGTGCCACAGTGGGGCGCCAGTGGCAAAACAGCTGTTGTGTCCTACGCAAGACAAAAGTAAACGTAGCATTTCTTGGCCTTTCCACAGTATTGCAATTAGGGATGCACCGATCCAGCGATTTCAATACTATGGCTTTAACTGATGCGATAGTAGGGACTGAAAACAGCATTTATTTTCTTTAAACAAAAAGCAGTTTCTGGGGCGACTATCGTACCAACTACCAGTAAATCGTCTTATTACATCACCATTACATCAGGTTATATGTCCAACCAGGAGATCGTCTGAACCGATATTTGGAAGCCGATATCCGATCCAGCAGGTTTTTCAGTGTCGGCGTCGGCAAGACACTTTACACACACACATTGCCTAGTATGAAAGTGGTCTCTACGCGTGTGTGTGCGCACGTGTGTATGCCTGTGAGTGCTGGTGGTGGTCAGAGGGGCTGATGGCACAGAATGGCAGCCTCACTTTCGTAAGTTTGCCCCAGGGCAGCTGTGGCTACAATAGAATCTTAAGTGAATGAATGCATGAAATTGTAAAGCCGCTGAGCACCTGTAAAAGCACCATATAAGAAAACAAAAATTATGCAAATTATTATTATGCATCATTGATAAAATCTGTAAAACATTTTTACGATGTTGTAAATGCTTGTAGGTCTGTAGTATCTGTCTGCCAAGCTTGGTAACCATTCATTGTAAGAGAGTTTGTTTCTTTTCTTGTGAGTTGGTGGTGCATCGTGAGGCAGATATTTCTGTTTTTTTTTTTTACTTTGAATATTGGAGATTCTTGCAGATTTCCCATTCATGCATCTTTATTTCTACAGGGAGAGCCCAACGAGAGCACACAGACTCTCTTTTCTTGAGCGCCCTGTTCAAATACAGAACAATACAAACAAAAACAAACCAAACAACTGCACAGGGACCTACGTGAGATATTCAGGCTGGGTAGCGACCTGACAAGCCTGGTAACTTCTGACTATTGGCTCGTACGTGTTTGTGTTCTGGTGAGGAGGTGCAGACTGGAGCAGATACGTCCTGGCTTCTTATCTCAGGCCTTATATCGGTGATGCAGTAGGGCTCTCTCAGCGCTTGGAGTGTCTCATCCCTCTTGTGTTTACGTTGGCTCAACTGACAGTTTATACAGACACGAGATGAGCTGGAGAATTCGGAGCCGCGCTCACTTCTCTCGGTGACACACAAGTGGATTTTTATGTGCTTCGTAAACACTTTTTCTTCATCTTAAAAAGCGCTGCCTCAGATGTCCCGGGGCTGCAGTAAAGTGGGATTATGAGCGTTCAAATGAATCTGAAACGGGAATAGAGGCACGGTTAAAGTTTGCCAAAGGAGGAATCGGACAGCTCAAAGAAGACACTGCTGATGGTAAATGTGGTTTTATTATTGTGAGGCGTCATTAATGCGGCGGCTGATGGTTCTGCTGCTGCGGTGGAGATGAGAAGCGTTGCAGCTAGCACATATGAAACGGAAGAGAGAGATAGAGGGGAGAGAGAGTGTATTTATATGAATGGCAGCCCGTGTGATTGGCGTGCAGTAGCTGATAAGGTTGAAAGTATATATATATATATATTTTTTTTTTTAATAGATCATAAAACAACATTTATAGATCACAAACAATAGAGACACACAAGAACACAATCTTCCCAACAGTGGTGGAAGAAGTACTCCATTTTGTTACTCAAATAAAAGTACAGATACAGAGTAAAAAAATACTTAAGTAAAAGTATCACATGAAAAAATCTACTTAAGTAAAAGTAAGTACCTGTTTACAAATGTACGTAAAGAGTAAAAAGTAAAAGTATTTCACAGAGATTTTCAGGTCTTATAAAGCTTCAAATAGAGTGATTTTGAAACAGATTTGTGTTGAATTTCGTTCAATAGAAATGATTGACTCTTCTTAGCTTTTATTTTTGTTTGGTTTATGATTATGAACATGTTAAAAATAAACCCCTCAGGCCTTTTCAGCAGGCCTCAAACAGTAGTAAAAAATACTTTTACTTTTCAGTCTTGTTTAAAAATGTAGTGGAGTAGAAAGTACAGATACCTGCTCTCAAATATAGTAGAAGTAAATGAAGTAAAAGTAAAAAGTACTTATTTTAAAATGTACTTAAGTAAAGAACAGATACCTAAAATTTATTTAAGTATCGTACTTGTACTTCATTACATCAATAGTATAAGTAGATGGGGTGGCAGAGTTCATTCCACACTAAAACAAATACAATTGATACAAGTGTAGTGTTATGTAATTCGTGACCATTTTTTGGAAAAAAAAAAAAACATCTTAGTTAACTATCAACTTTATAAAGATGATGTTTTAATTTATTTAAAGTAGACCTTTGATAAAACACCAGCCGTGTGCAAGCCCGCGATACCAGCTTGAATCTTTTGTAACAGGACTTGCTCATCTCGACAATTACACAGCGCTTTGTTCACAGCGGGGGAGGAGGAAGCTGCCAAGTAACGCACTCACTGATCAACGGAACTGTCTAATGAAACTGTCAAGACCCGAAGATTACTCAAAACGTCCGAGAGAAGCTTGTCATTCCAATCCAATGACACGCATACTGCCTAGCTCCGAGTTTGATTTTATTTTAGCTCAATGTAAACAACGTCTTGGCCCGCTGTTTAAGTCAAGCCAAGATGGGGAGGGAAGGGAGCCGACCACATGGAAACGAATCCCGTGGACCAAATCTGCCTTTATCTTTTAATAAACCGTAGATCCAGGAGGCAATATGAAATTACACCATAATAGCAGTGGAGAGTCCTCTGAAGACTTAATGGCTTTAATTATAGCCGAGGAAACTTGGGAGGAAGGCCATAGAAGAAAGAAAGGAAGAAAGAAAGAAAGAAAGAAGAAAAATCCAAAAGTAGGGGTTGATGTTTTGAAAAGAGGATCCCAGACTGAAGGCAGGTGTAGTCCAGGTGTGCGCGTATGTGTATTCTGAGCGGTAATGTCTCTAATGTAAATGTAAGAGGCCAACTACTGCGATGGTGATAACGCGCGGGATGCTCAGATCTTACAAACTGGCGGCTCGCTTTGGGACGCTAAACATAGACTCGTTCTGGCTCCGCGTCTAGACGGCTCGCTGCTTTCTTGTGTGGTTTTGGGGCACTTGGAGAAGATTGTAGCCTGATTCTCATGCCTGCGAGCCAGAGGGAAGTTTGTTTAGCCAGTAGTTGTTGCAAAGTACCTGTGAACCCCACTCATACTAAAGTGCACTCCAGCGTTAGTGTTGTTTATTTTTGGATGGGTTATATAAGCTCTCACAATGAGGATTGGAGGAGTATAAAAAGCTGGAAGTTGACTAAAAGTAGAATCAAAGGTCACATCGATGTTAGTTCAGAACAACATCGCATTTACTACAGAAGTGATATTTTCATCTGCTTCAATTAGAGATGGAGTGATATGGGTTTTTTTCATGGCCGATGCCGATAGGGATTGTTTAGAATGGCTGATACGTTGGGCCGATTTTGAATATATTCTGAAATTGAAATTTACTACAAACTCACTAACAGTAGTCATTTTTTTGCAGTTAATCTCTTCGCACTAAAGTGTTTAAATAAAGCTTTATGGGTGTTTTCAGGCTACAAATCGGCCTAAACAAAATATCGGCTCGTCGGTCTATCTCTAGCTTCAATCAAAACACTTGAACCATTGAAACATACTGAACAAATAACCCAGTATAGTCTGAAAAATTGTCACAGAACTAAATGAATGTGTCTTGTTATTGTAGGCTAATATTTGGCTAGACCACCTTTGCCTACCTTGGTTAGCTGTGATGGAACAATACAAGTTATACAGTTTACTAATGATATTGGCGCCTATACTGAAAATTTTGCTTGATCGGATATCGGCTTCCAAATATCGATTCAGCCGATATCCTGGTTGTACATATGAAGTGATGTAATTAGGTCGTAGTTGGCCCAGAAAGTCTCATAATATTTGAACTTTTATCTATGCAAAGTTGTTCTGTGGTTAAATAACAGTTAAATAACACATTTGGGTCAGTTTTGTCTCATTTTATTTTCGTTTAAAGCAAATAAATGCTGTTTTCCGTCTCTACGGTATCCGTTGATATCGGATATTGTCAGATATGTAAAGCTAACATCGAAATCGGTATCGAAGATGAAAAAGCCAGATCAGTGCATCCATATAATTTACATTTAAAACCTTCGCAAATTTACTTTGTGGCAAATCATTTTAGAAGATGAGGAATGGATTCAGAAAAGCGATATAGCAATATGCTAGCTCGGGGTTGGCTAACGTGTTTTTATGCTGCTTATGTAGCCTTAAGCTCTAACACGTTGCACAAAATAGTGTAGAGGTTAGATCGTAGCGTAAGTGTAAATGTAGAGATCCATATTTACAACTAGTACAATTTTTGCTGACCAACTGTAAATTCACTTTGTTTTTAAAGTAATAGAAGTAAAAATTCAAATCTGTAGTAGTTGTAGGAGTGAACCAGTTGACAGACTTGAATTTTTCTTTTACTATGGATCCCACCTGGACGCCTGATTACACAGACAATATAAGTAATACTTCTAGGAAATATATTTTACAGCCTTGTATATTGTGTGTCTTCAGAAAGTATCTACACTTTTACACACAGACCTATAAACGTCTAACAATACCGTCTCTTGTAGTCCATGTGAACGCTCTTAACTTTTTACCGTCTGATTCCCTCGGCCTCTCCCGGATCATAAAACCGCATTACCGCAGTGAAATATTTGTGTGTTCCGCGCGTGGGGCTGGGAGCGAGATGTGTCACCTCTTTTTGCTAGCTTCAGTTGGCCCATGGGTGCATTTTTGTCGTCGTCAGGCAAGTCCACACAGTGAGCGCGGGCCTGCACCGGAGAGGAGACAAGAGAGAGGGAGAAAGCTTTCTTGTGTGAGCGTCTTACCAACAGCTATTAATTATTAACCGCGAGAGCTAACTTCAAAGCGGCAGACTGGAGCTGAATGGTGCGGCTGGAGCTGCTAGCGCTCTGTAGGAGGGAAGTGGGTGAGAGGGGAAAGCCCACCTCACTCGCGGTGTCTCTGAACCTGTAAGTGCAAAAGTGGTCGCTCATGTGAAGAGACAGTTTGTGTTTTGATTTGAATTAGCTGATGTTGATGTGATTCAGTTTAGAGATCAGCCGATATGTTTTTAGTCGTTTTTGGGGTTTTTTCATGGCCGATGCCGATATCAATTGTTTAGAACCCATAGCGACCAATGGCCAATAAGCTCTGCCGATATTTTGAGCCGATATATAGAGCTGATTTAGATTATTTTCCCTAAATGTTATGGTAATGGATTATATTTTTCATTTGAAACCCGTGGAGGGCAGATATAGATATATAAGTATAGTGTTGTATTTCTCAAGTAAACAGAGGCCATTTTTATATAGTGTTTTTCCACCTTCAAAGTACTGAAAGCACTTTACATCAACTATCACTCACCTATTCACATACCAGTGTACACAGACACAGAGGCAAGGTGGGTTAAGTGTCTTGTCCAAGGACACAACAACAGCATTCATCTGTGGGAGCTGGAACCGCACTGCCAACCTGCGGGTCGATGAATCTGACCGCTCAACCAATGATGTTTATGTTGAGAGCGGGATTCGAACCACCAACTTTCAGATCAGAGGACGAACACTCTACCAACTGAGCTACTGTTGCCCCGAATTGTGTTTATTTTGAATACTTAATTCTACTATTTGCATACTTATTCTCGTCGTAAATACAAGTGGTTATGTAGTTATAGAATAAAATTAAAAATAAAAAAAAATTACCCATAAAACCAGTACCTACAAACCACTGAAAAACTGAACTATGAATGAACAAAGACTAATTGAGACATGGATGGTGCCATTCCCGGTTGTCATGTTTACGTTTACAATTCTCATTCACAATTAAAGTATCCTAGAAGTCATAGTTTTATTGGCTCGTTTTCCCTCCTTCTTTTGTAACAAGCCCAGACACTGCCACAGCCCCAGCGCGGTCTCTTTGGGTTACAAACACATACCTGGATTGGCTCGTACACACTCGGCTCTTCTCCTGGTCTCCTGGATGACATCGCGTTTTCCTCAAAAGCAGAAGTGAACATTAGAACATTAGAAAACAATCCTCCTAAGAGCCTCTAGTTATAGTAATAGACTTCCCTAAATGATGTCACCGTTCACACACTGTTACATATTTGTTTTCATAGATTTGGTACATGGGAGTTGGCTACAGGGTCCAGATATTGCCTCTATCCGACTGGCGACAGTAGCTCAGTTTGTACAGTGTTCGTCCGCTGACCCACAGGTCGGCGGTGCGATTCCAGCTCCCACTGATGAATACTGCGGTGTCCTTGAGCAAGACACTTAACCCACAGTGTCGGCGTGCACTGGTGTACTTTAGCTGTAGCCCAAACTTTCTCCTTTACTCCCGAAAATGTTTGTGACTTTGAAAAATTGATGGTTTCTTGATTGATGAAGAAAATATTTGTGAAAACCAGAGGAATCGCTTTGGTAGCCTAGTTTCCTATAGGGCAGACCTCATTTGTCAGCAAAATCTGATTGCTAAGGGACCGTAAAATTCCTGTTCTTATATCATGTTTCTGTTGCTTTTTGCTGGCACACGCTGGTTTCTGTCTTTTTGGATGTACAATACGATGTTTAATTCCTATTGTTAAACTATCTCTATGTTGGCTATAGACAGCGATGGGAAGAATACTTTGAAAATGTACTTAGTTACAGAATACTGAATACATGGTCCAATCAGAGTACTGTATTCTGAATCCTTGGAATACTTTTACGTCAAGTTGCATTTAAATTGTAGCGCAATACCACAACATAGAAATAAAAACAGCTTTATGTTTGTTCTGTGTTTCCTGTCACTAATTGGAAAGGGAAAAATGTCACATGCCTCACCAGGAGAGCACTGTTTTCTATTTTTCTCACTGATTATGTGCAGTTTGAAGCCTAAATTGTGTGATCAAGTACTGCAATGTATTCCTTTGATTTTAGAAAAGTAACTGTACTCTGAATACGACCAAATGAAAGAGTAACTTTACTGGTATACAGTTTCGTGTGTGTGGTTGCGCTTTTTTGTATCTATATAAGTGTGTGTGCTTTAGTGTATATATGTGTGTGTGGGTGTGTGCATGTGTGTGTGTGTGTGTGTGTGTGTTCGCAGGCAGATCAGTGACAGTGTCCAGCCCGGTCACACCGCTGCTGTAACTATCACTTTGATCTCCGTCTTCCCTTTAGTTATGAGCAGCGCTGGCCACAGACCAAGGGCACTGCATAATTCCAGGATACGCTCTTTCAGATCCCGTCCAAACTCGTGCGGTGAGACTGTCTGAGCAGAGCCATGACAAACTACACTTTTTGTTTTATTTTTTCAAGAGGGAAAACCAATTTGGATTCCGCAAGGAGATACTTCAGCTTGTGCAGATCCAAGCGTTTCCTTTATCTCTGGCCTGATATCGCTGGAGCCTTCAGAAGTTCAACATAAAAGAGCCCCTTGTGTATAGCAGTGTGGGTACAGTAGCAGTCCTTGACGACTTTATTCAAATTTTCAAACAGGGCGGGGTGATGTGGCGGCAAGAATCATCCAAGACCGATTATGATTTTCAATTCAGTGTTAGTTTTTCTTAATAAAAAGTAACAAATCAATATGGCCTTCGATGTTAATGCTTCACTATGTAACTTTTCTGTTGGGGGGTTCACCACGGGGATGCAACGATATCCAAATCCCACGGTACGATATTATTTGGGTATGAACCTCACGGTATGATATTTATTATGATATTGTGGGAAAGCTCAGTTTTATAGAAGGGCTAACAATATTGGCCTTATGCTTACAATAACTAGCACTAGTCTTTTTTCTTTTTTCAATGATCCCTGAAGTGCAAAACCTATTTATGATAAAGAAGATATAGTTGTGCTTGTGTCTGCTCTATAGTTATAATCGGTGACACCCGTGGATCATTATGTTATAATTTGCACATTTGCAATATTCATCTAAAATGACAAAATAAAAGAAACAATTTCACTGACTTCCCTGTTAGAAAACTGCGATGCCCAATGGGAGCTGACGTCGCCGTAAACGTCATCACAACAAAGAGCCGCTGCCGAATCCTACGTGTATCACCGATTAAGAAAATACAATTGGAGAACGAAGTGCATACATCACAGTGGACATGTACCGGTGGCGTTGAAAACAGAATTGATCGTCAAAACGGTGTCTTGAAAAAAAAACGATTAAAGATTACTCAAACCAAACATGAATCACTCCAAATACAACATTGAGAGGGTAAATGAGAAGGAAACAACTATAACATGGTTAAAAGCTCTGAAAAGTTGATTTGCAGAATAGGTCGGCTTTAAGAACGACACGTGTGGTGGAGTAGTAAAACAGAATGTCAAAACTAAACTAATTGCATTGCATTTTTATCACTTTTTTGTTCTGTGAAGCACTTTGAACAAGGCTCTGCTTTGTGTCGTGCTCTACAAACAAACTTCTCTTGCCTAAATAAAACTGTGAAGTAAAGTTTATATTCTAGTTTTGGTTTTGTTTAGTTTTTTTGTCAACATCAGAAAACACACGTGAATCACCTGGTCCTGTCGTAGGGCAGTGCTGTTACTCTGAAATCTTTTAGCCTGGACTGGACTTTAATTCTGATGAATTTGTGGAACTTTTCTGAGTGTTGTTTTGCCAAGCGAGTCCTCATGGTGTT
>JACM01073299.1:0-16491 GCA_000787095.1 Periophthalmodon schlosseri | reverse complement strand
TAATGAATTAAACAATGCTCTGAAGTTTTGTAAATTTTTGTACCACATCATTGATCCATATCTGGAAATAGCATCACTATTCACCAAAGCAAATTGTGGTTTATGAATATTTATTGACCAAGTTAAACAGACAGCATTTGAGTATGGAATATGCAAATGAGTGAATGAATCTCTAGACTGGGGTCTAAATATTAACGTTTAGGTAAACTGCCCAAGAGTGATTAAAGGTCATGTGTTGAGTCTAAATTGATTAAACCAGTCTGTGATATGTGCGTATACAACTGTGAGCGGGGTGTTTCTAGCCAGAACAGGCCCTAATGTCTCAGTCCATGCCGTTGTGCTAATGCCTTCATAAGGCATAAGGGTGGTTCTGGATGTACAGGTGCATGGGGTAGATCCAAGCCAGCTGTCTAGAGGTCCAAGCTCGGAGGCTCTCTTCCAGTGTTGAGAAAGCAGGAGGAACGCTTTTCTGGCTGATATCCAAAAGGTCTCAAGAGCACGGGTCAGAGTATAAGGCTACATCTTTGCTTTTGGTCAGATTAGCTATAGTCATTTAGATAAAAAACACATCCAAAGACAGGCACACATTTTGGTAGAGAGAACTGGAAGTCCTGGGTTTAAGCTCCTAAGAGGACATCTGTCTCTCTGTCTCTGTCAGCTCTGTCTGTCTTCTTTATTCAAAGATTGGGATGGAACTGGGGTCTGGTCAGTGATGGAGAGTTTATTTCCTGTTGAAACCACCCACCTAAATTTGAGTGGGGTGAGGTGAAGTCATCAGTGCTGATTTGGCCAAAGTTGAGTGGGGGTTTTGAAGGATGAAGAGATTCCTGTGAATTTCCACTCACATGTGTATTATGAACCATTAACATTCAGTTTTTCACAAATAAAAAATATTCTTAAGACATTTACAAATCAAGATGCAAACAATACTGACAGTATTCACGGCATGAACAATGTATTTTTGTGGCTGAGATTGGCATCTCATTGGCTAATCTTGTGGTATTTGTTCTCTAACTGTGAAGTCTTTCAGTTATTTCTCTGAATTACTTCAGTTTGTCAGTTGTTTCATTGTAGAGGAAACTTTGTAGTTCTTTTAAGAAGAGTTAATGCAAAAATTGAATCCAACTTTCACACTACTTTCTTCGCCTGTTTGAATGTGCATCCATAAATCTTACGATGGAATTTAGGTGTGGTGTGATGGGGGCTGGGAGGCACCAGGATGCATCTTCCTGTAGCTAAAGAGTTATTTCCTACTTAGTTCCGTTACCATGGCAACAGTGAAAAGGTGCTTCTCACAGTTTCATAGGTCAATCTGTAATACTACAGGCACATTCTATTCCAGCAATCACAGCAAGACACCATTTTAATAGCCGACATGGGAATTTCTCTGTTATGTTTTTAAGTTCAGGGTGAATTGTTGAATTGAAATAAAAGAGTGTTACAAGTGACAGCTTTTAAACCCAGTGCAATTTTGCAGTTTAATTCACACTGACAGAGGCAGAAGGAAGATGAGCTATCAAAGAGAAAGTTCAGGAGGGAGACGAGGAGCACACCAAGAAAGAAAGCGAGAAAAAAACTACCACAAAAAGAAATGTGAGCGCTATATCTTATGTTAAAAATAGATTCCCTCCTGTCAGTGTAGCATCAAAAGTGTAGGCTAGTTATTTTTAAAGGCATAGGAGGGAGGACAGATAATGAGGCACAGAGTCTGCATGTGTGATCTAATTAATGATCACAAAATGCATGTAGCTTTTTGATGAATGAACAACAGTAAAATAAAATAAAACGAAAAACAGTGAGGCCTCAAAAGACAAAAACTCAAACAACTGTAAAAATAGCTGAATGTATCCTGTCTTTCTGTTCTGCCCTATCAGCTGTACGTGTGTGTTAAGCTGGTCCTGGTTCACATTTTATAGACCTGTCATTATAGTGCATATGTGAGCAGCTTAAATGTCAATGTACTGAGCGGTGAGACAGTGATAAAGTCTCTTCATAAAATCCTGCCAGGAGAAGTCATAGTAAAGAAATGAAGAAATGTGGTTTTCAGCTGATTCATACGTGCTTAAAAGTTTTGAAGATACTGTGTACTGAAGCCATGCTCTTTCATGTCACTGGATACAAGGAAATCCATCGGCACATCACATATAAAAGTTTAGACATTAGGGTTAGAAAAGACATAGCCTCATATGGGGAACTTTTTGTAGTTGTAAGCTAATGAAATAAGGGTCCCTGAATTCATATTGTTTTAGTTTTGAAAGCTGGGGGGTCTGGGCATCCACCCCCTACAAATTATGAACAAAACATGATTGTTCATCTATCCACTGGGCCATTGTCTAGTATAATAATAAGACACGCCTCTCCTGTCCTGTCTCCTTCACCCATTTGCCTATCCTGTTCAATTTATTTTCATGTTTGAACCCATAGCTTTACTAACACGCAACTCCTAATACCTGTTACAACATTCACAAAAAGTAAAAGCCTAATAAAAATATGTATCTTCCAAAATGGTGTATCCCAAATTATCAGTCTTTTCTGTTCATGGTCAATAGATCAATAGATCTAAGAGAGCTCAAAACAGGACAACAGAGAATCAGAAACTAGGAGAAAAGGTGGAACTACTCCCTACACAGCTGGTGTGTCTGAAAAGCTTCAGAGGATTTTCAGACAGCATGAAATCCCGGTCTGTTTCAAACCTACAAACGCTTTAAGACAGAAACTGGTTCACCCAAAGGACAAAACCCCGAGTCCTAAAGAAAGCAATGTGGTCTACTCCTCAGTGTAGTGAAGACTGCAGTGAGCGAACAAAACAACAAAACAGCCACTCCATAAGAGAATGGACCAACAACGTCATGAGAGCAGCTCAGGACCCCAGTCTGCCGTACATCTCCATCTCAAAGCCACTAACCACTCCTTTGAAGATAGTGAGGTACAGATATTAGCCAAAGAAAAGAAATGTTTTGACAGGGGAGTTAAAGAGGCCATTTTTGTTCACACTTAGCCAACAAACAGAAACTGCTGAGTTTCAGCACAGTTAACTCCTCCCTTCAGGCAGATATAAGGCAGTGTCCTCCAGCAATCTGACCAGAACTGAAGAAGCGGCTTGGATTAGCTGCGAAATGTCTTCACTCACTTCAACTTTTGTCCAGTTGACAGAAGTGAATTTTTCATTTGCTAGTTTTCTATCCATAGTTACTTGTTGCTCTCCTTGCTTTCATACGCACATAAAATATGTGGAGTACCTCTTGTGATCAGAAGGCACTGAAGCACCTGTGTGAATACCTCTTCATTACCTCCATGCATGTTAGTATGGGCCTCATTATTCTCTGTGCGCATCCTCTCGTCATATCAAAACATCTGACGCTTCGGAGCCCAATTAACAGTGAATGGGCCACTCACAGCTCCTCCATTCTAACCCGCACCATAATGCTCTATAACACATGGGCTATTAGCAGCTTACAGGAAGTACGTCAGGAGTGTGAGGGCTTCAAGTGCAATTAGTTACATTTTCCTCAGTTCAAAACCTTTACCTACCATCACCGCGCGCTGTCAATGAAACCAACCATTGTTGAATCTGTCTGCTGTTCGTGTATGTATATAATGGAAGGGAAACACATACTGCTCCTATTTATGCTGTAAGTGTAGTGTTTTTGTCACAGCTTCACGAATGGTGGAATATATATTGTATGTATACCTTGCGGCGGCTAGCACTCGCATCTCACAGCAAGCTTCTGGGTTTGACTCTGCCGGAGCTTTTCTTTCTGGCATATTTTTCCATGTGTCTGGGTGGATTTCCTCCAGGCACTCCTCCATCAACCCAAAATATGCACAATAGGTAAAATCCTCCTACTGGTACTGCTGACCAAGCCTAGTTCAAGATCTGGAGATGGGTCCCCGGGCACCCACTGCTCCTGACAGCATGCCCCAGTGACAGAGATCCACCTATATGGGTTCTTTCATGGCCAGTGCCAATATTGATTGTTAAAAATAAAGAGAAACCGATGCCGATAAGCTCTGCCGATATTTTTGGGTCAATATGTAGCTCCGATTTTGATTATTCTCTTCAAATTATGTAATTTAAATGTACTACAAACTCACCCACAGCCCTTTTTTATCACAAACCTTTAAGAAAGCTGTGTAGTCATGTTTTATGCAGTTATCTCACATTAAAGTGTTAAAATAAAGCTTTATGTGTATTCTTTAGGCAGCAGGTTGGCCAAAACAACAAATCGGCCTATGCTGGAGATTTAAGGCCAATAGCCAATAAGCTAAAAAGCGCAACTATCGGCCGGATTTATCAGCAGAACGTTATATCAATCTAGCTTTACCCAGAAGCATTGAACAATGGGTCAAATGCAGAGGACAAATTTCCCCATGTGGACAATAAATTGTATCTTACCTTATATCTGTAAAGAACTTTCAAATTGAAAAGATTGTTATGGAATGAAGAAAAGGTATATGGTAATTTATTTATTTTCATTTTACATTTGCAAAATAACAACTTGTAAGGTTTCAACTCATAGACTGTATAAATAAGTGGACTAAGGGAGTGTGACGTCACCCATAGCGTTTTGTTCCAGTCAAATAAAGCTCATTGAGGCTAAAGGTTACGGGGCGAATTTGGAGCCAAGTTCCATATTTGTAATTCCGACCGCGATTATCATAGCAACCAAGGAGCCAATCTGGAGCAAAGCTGTTGAAGGTAACCTTCCACCCACACCGCTGGTTTGGCAGAGGTGGGCGCTTAGCAACGCTCTTAATCAAACCTAACCTAACTATTGCTAACACCAGCGGGAGGGACCTCGGGGAAAGAAGGCAGCTGATTTGTCTCTTATTAATGTTCATATCTTAGTTATGGACACAATAGCGAAATAAAACACCAGGATCCATGTAGAGTGGGTTAATATGGACATTTTAAGACCAAAATGACAAGCCTGGCAGCAGCATTTACAGAGAGAGTGGCAACAGTTTTCTAATGTAAAATGAATTAGGGCCAGAGTTGTTGGAGCCAGAAGCCCACCCATGATCACTTTCTTTTGGAACGCGGTGGCTAGCAGGTTAGCTGCATTTATATATTCAGTCTATGCTTCTACTGCTATACAAGCTGTCATCAACCTTCTTGTGTATCCAAAACTACATCCAAACATATCTCTCTCCTCCATGATATTATCCTGTCTTTAAGCTTCATTGTCCTGTCATATAAACTGATCCAGGGCAATTAATGAAAGCGAACAGGAAACATCATCCTCCGTAACAGGACAGTCTGTGACTCCAATAAGAATCACTGGAACTAATTGTGACAGCCGCATTGAACACAGGACCAGACAATCATTTTAGGTTTTATTTGAAAGCTCCACAGTCTGTCCTTGTTTATGGATGCCATTTTGAGGACTTTTGACATCCAACTGTGCTCATTTTTTCATCAGTCTGAAATCCTTTGATAGTTCCTTCTGAGTGAAGTCATTATTATAAATGTGTTGTGAATTTGGCTTTGAGACTGGTGACTCTATGTTTGTCCTCTGGATCAGGACCATGCTGAAACTTGGTCAGTATTACCCATGGTGGCAGTGGACCAGTGTCACTGTTTTAGGTTGATCCCCAATAATATCTGTCGTATACCTGTTGACATTCACTCAACATTTTGTTTACAATATTTCTGTGGAATGGAAATAGAGGCATTCAATTCATTATGGATGTTTTATGTTGCATAAAACTCTTGAAAAAAAACAAACCCAAAAAAATGCACCCTTGCTGTGAGGGCCTTGTCTCCCCACAGACGTGTATTGTAACCTTTTAGGGTGCCTGCTTGTCTCCATGAAGGTGTTATTACTTTGCCCGTAACCGTCCACAGAATGTTCCAGAATAATTTAAAATTAGGACTGTTGCCGTAGTGATTACCAAAATATTGTATCTTTTGAATGGAAAAACATAATGCTGAATATAACAGTAGGCTGTCACCAATGGGCAGCATAAAACTTATCTTTCGCCATGAAGAATGTTCCAAAGTTTGGTTTAAACTTCATCAAAATCTATGGTTTTGCTTTAATTTGTTAAAATGTTTTAAGTAAATGGATTTCATTTTAAAACACCCCATAAGAGAATGTATCTCAGTCTGCCGTACATCTCCCTCTCAAAGCCACCCCTTTGAAGATAGTGACTTCCAGTCTTAGCCAAAATAAATGGTTTGAGAGGGGAGTCAAAGAGGCAGTTTTTGTTAGGAAAGATCGATTATGCTAAATATAACTCAGGGACCATTCACACTTAGTGTAGTTCAACAGACATAGCCAACAAACAGAAACTGTAAACAAATAGATGAATTAGTTTCAGTGTAGTTATCCCCTTCCTTCAGGTTTCAGAATGATGTAAAATTAAGACTGTTGCCATAGTGATTACTAACACACAAAATATTATATCTTTTGAATGGAAAAACATAATTTTGTATATAACAGACACCCATGGGTAGCATAAAACTTATCTGTCACCATGGAGAAGGTTCCAGAGTTCAGTTTAAACTTAATCTGTGGTTCTTTAATTTGTTAAACGGTTTTTGAGTGAATGGATTTCATTTCAAAACACAATGCCCCAAATTTCCCTAACGCTTCCCCTCTGTACGCCCTGGTTTGTTCTCCGTAGACATAACTATAGTTTGACAAACCCTTTGTATTCTCTGCACTCAATTCATTTTACCGGTGACATTTTGATAACTAACATTTTTGCTGCGTGACGACAACCACACTCCCGTATGTGCTTTTTAATTTAGCAGTGGGCTCTGAAGTTTGAAGGGAATCTCACAGCAAGAAAACCCTATTAGTTTTATGTTGAAGGGAAAATGACGAGAATACATGCATAGCACAAGCAAGGTATATAGCTCAGAGGGAGAAGAGAGAAAAGGCTTGAAATGGCAGAGAATACAAGAGTGTGACAGGCAAAACTTTACAAAGAGGTCTTACAAAGTGAGTGCATTTTAAAACATAATACACTGAACATATCCGGCATACAGTATTTAATTAATGCAGACCTATTGTGCAAAATCGACTTTTCGGAGCTTTTAACCATGTTATAGTTGTTTCCCCTTCTCATTTACCCTCTAGAAGTTGTTTCTGGAGTGATTTGTGCAAGTTTGAGCAATCTTTAATCACTTATTTTCAAGACGCCAAATTCCTGATCAGTCTCCATTTTCATACCCACTGTGACGTACACACTTCGTTCTCCATTTTTATTTTCTTAATCAGTGATACACCTAGGATTTGGCAGTGTTGCATAGTCATTTTGGTACAAACGACTGCTCGCTAGCATGATCTGCAGCTATCCATTGGAGGGGTCGACAACTTTCAATTCAATTCAAATTATTTCCGTAAAGCCCAAAACCACAACAGCAGTGGCCTCATAGGGCTAAACAAGATCACTTATTTAACCAACAGAAATTTAGAAAATCAGCAATGAAACAGACATTGGTCAATAACAGACTAAACAGATTAATCAACAGAAAACAAGCGAATAGATAACTGCCCCAGAACATCCCTTGTTCTTAAACCCTCCTTCTCAGCAAGAAAAAACTCAAAAACCCAGTGGGAAAAAGAGAAACCTCGAGGAGAACCACGACTTATCATTTAATACATGATAGATGGAACAATCATTTTTGGGGTTAATATTTATCGTGGGTACATTTTCTTTGTACTAGTAGGGAACTTTTTGTTGTTTTTTGTACTTTTCTGAAAATTTGAGCTGTAGAGAGTTGAATAAATAACTTCTATGACTCATTAAGTTTCACTTATTTATGCAGCTCATGTTCATTAACAGTGCTGTACATATAGAATAGGTTTTTGGGGGGAATCTTGTTTTAGGCTAAACGAGTCAGTGGCACAATGGCATTCAGTATTATCGTTTATCATCTATATTTTCTTCAGCAATATATCGAACTTCAAAATTTGTTATCATGACAGGCCTACTAACGTGGACTTGTTTCTTGTCTTTTTAGATGAATATTGCAATTTAAAATGTGCAAATTATAACATAATGATCCACAGGTGTCATAGATTAGAACTATATAGCAGACACGAGCACAGTTTGTCTTCTTTAAAAGTCCTGTAATATATTGCTGATTTTAAAAATTTGGAGCTTAGTATGAAATATGTGCAAACTCAACCAGGAAGACTCATTTGGACTTCCCACCATCATTGTAATGTTTCAGCTCTGTGTCTTTTTGTCAACCAATCACCTTTTATGCCGTAATATACTGTAAATGCACTCTCTCTCCCCTACAGTTTTAGCTATGTGATGCAATGTTTCGCAGCAGCAGAAAAAAAATCTCCATCGCACTCTCCTCTTCACCACTCCACCACTTTGTCCATTTGATTTTTCATACCTCATTCATTTAATTTCTTCATGTCTTTGAGTCTTTCGTTATTAAAGGTGCTCTGCGTAACTTTTCTGGTGGAGTGTTGCCTCTGTGGTGATTACAGCTTCACCTGGAATGTTCCACAGTATGTCATTAAGCAAAGCTATTTGGAGACAGGCAGGTGACGACATCAGGCCAAGTGTTTCTAAGTTATATTATAGGAAAATGCATCTGTAATTGAATAAGTGCAAGTTTAATGCCATACTGTGGAACATTCCAGGAAAAGCAATAACATCTCCAGGTGGCTGACTGACATCCCCACCAGAAAAGTTACATAGTACACCTTTTTTTTTTTTTTTTAATAATTTCCAAGGCAACTGTCTTACTACATCTCTTGCTAAAACAACTTCAGTGGATTTAATTTATTTTTTATATATTTTTTTTATTTTTTCAAAGGAAGAAAATTTTAAAAGTTTACCTGAAAATGCAAACGCATCTGTATATGACAAGCGGACAGATATTCAAAAAGCAGTGAAAAGCAGAGTACGTGAAAAACAAGTCAGTGCTCAGGTCTTTGAAAGCAGCAGAAGTGTGGTGAGTTCTCGCGGTGACAGAAGACGTGAGTGTCTGGGTGTCATCAGAAATAGGGTGCTGGTAGTCTCCCTTGGGTGTCGGGCAGCGGAGTTGACCTCAGAGTTGGAGCCATCCGTCACTGCGGGCGACAGTGTTAATGTGGCAGGCTTTGACTCATCCATCAGCCCATCAGACGGACCACAGGCGCAGGTAAGGGGGCGCTATCTGTCACTCAACACATTGATCCACCACACACCAGTCAGGCATACAAAGGGTGTTTCAAATGGAAGAGTACATTTGCAAAAAACGGAAATTTTGGGGGTTTTTTTGTCACCATATTTTGCATACCTTTTTGTGAAACCAGTTGGAACCTACTGAAAACTCTGAACAGAACTATTTTGGGTTTTAACTGGAAACAAATTGAAGATGTGAACCTAAACAGAACTCAGAACTTAAAAGCATTTTCCAACATAATAAATGCCAGTGTATTTAAAATGGAACTTCTTGCCTCACTGAATGACCTGTCCTGTGTGCCTTATGTTTAGTCATTTACGATTTAATTCCAGTGGCGTTGTTGGTGTATTTTCATCTTATTATAACTTCCTCATATTTACTTTATCACTACTTGAACTGCCACAGAATAAAACATAATGTGGTGGAGCAAATTTACCCCCTCATATGCCTCAGTTTGTTTACTCAAACCTATGCTATTTGTGTGTTTCGGCTTCCTGTCATGTGTACATTTTTTAGGAGGTTTTTCCATTCAAAAAATTGAGTTTATTTTGTTATAAATGGTTCATCGCTATGGCAATAGGCCTAACTTTATGTCATTCTGAAAACCATGGATAGTGCTGACGAACCCTGTGTATTCTCTACCATCACAACAAATTTTACCGGTAATATTTTGATAACGTACACACTTCTTTGAAAATGTGTCATGTTTCTTTCTTTTGTTACCATCTTGTGCACATACTGTTGACAATATAGTTCAATTCAAGGAATTGTGATTTCTTGTTACTGCACTAAAATCTATTTCGCTTTCTAACTAGACAAAGAGTAAATTAAAACCCTCATTTTTTTCACTGGCACTGGCATCTGTTTGCAAATGAACTCTTCAAACATGTATAACTCCAAAAGTTTGCAGCATCACAGACATAGCATCGCGGACTACATGGGCAATTAGTCGACTAATCGAGAAAATAACTGTTAGGTTAAGCGATAAGAAAATGATCGTTAGTTGCAGCCCTATGCATGTGTCCACAGTAATCCAACATAATGGGTGTCAGACTGGGGGATAAAGGGAGTTATAGTGCACAGTGCAGGGAGGAGCCTGCATAAAGTCTTATATGACTTATTATCTAATATGTATTATGCCTAAAAACAAGTTGTGATTAAATATAGAAAACTAGCTGCTTATTTGACTTACACAAGTCAAATAAGCAGCTAGCCAGTGTTCTTGAGTGGACACTGCAGATTTGCTCTACTATTGAAGCTTTAACATCATGATGCATAAACATTTGAAATCCGATAATCAGAAAACTTATAGACATATATAGATACTGTAACTATATACATAAATATATAAACATTAAAAAAAATAGTAATACAGATAATAACAGATTTTTTTGTATGTATCGTTTTTGATTTTTTGTTTTTTTAGTATTTGAGATGGGCTAAAATAATGTAACAAAAAAGTCTACACAGAATATTTAATGGGATATTTTGCAAAATCAACTTTTTTGTAGCTTTCGACCCTGTTATGGATGTAGTGGATCCAACAGATCAGTGGATGCAAAACAACTTTCTCCAACTAAACTCAGACAAGACTAAAGTCATAGTTTTTGGTGCCACCTGCTTATTATGGAGACAAGCAGGTAAGATGAGGGCCGCGACCCTGCTCCTAGTATGTACACAGACTTGAACTTTAAGAGCCACGTCAATTCAATAACATCTGCAGCTTTTTACCATCTAAAAAACATTGCAAAAATCAATGGTATAATGTCTAAACCAGACTTGGTTAGACTACTGTAACGGCCTGCTCACTGGCCTCTCCAAATGAACCTTAAGACAGCTGCAGTACATCCAGAACGCTGCTGCTCGGGTCCTGAGTAGAATTGGGTCTCTGCACTGGCTTCCTGTGGCTCAGAGAATAGACTTTAAATCAGCTCTGCTTGTTACAAGTCTCTCCATGGCCTAGGACCAAAGTACATCTCCGACATGTTAATGCCATATGAACCATCTCGCACTCTGAGAACTTCAGGGATCGGCCTCCTGCTGGTGCCCAGAGTCAGGACTAAACATGGGGAATCAGCGTTTCAGTTTTATGCAGCTAAAACCTGGAACAGTCTTCCTGAAGATGTGAGACAGGCCTCTACTTTGACTATGTTTAAATCCAGGCTCAAAATGGTTCTGTTTAGCTGTGCATATGTTGGTTATTCTGCACTCTTCTCCTTTAATATTGATTTTATGATGATTATTTATGTTTGATTTGTTTGTATTGTGATTTTAATGTCTTTCTTATTCTGTAAAGCATTTTCACACTGTTCCTTCATCAAAAACATGCCTTAAGAGATGTTAGATATCATCTATGCATGTTTGAGTATTTTAGCGATCTCTCCCAGGACTTATTTGAAACGTCCTTACGGTTAGTTGTGAGATTCTGTCCAACGCTAAGCCCACAAGCCTGTACATCACCCATTCTCCCACACGACAATTCTCCTTACGTATACAAAAGCAGGAGACAAAACTGTACACAGCAACTTGACAAACCTGATGTGATGTGCAGTAGTTTCATTAGCAGGATGCACTCCCTCTGAAGGGGGAGTGACTTTGACTTTGCTCTGAGTCTAAAGGGCGAGGAAACTTATAAAACATGTTAATACTTTGTTTTCGGCAAATATAGCATTTTCAAAACAATAAAAAGTAACATGGTTAATATGTTACGCGTTAGCAATTAATACCCCATAGAAGAATAATACCTCCTCTTTAATTTTCATCCACCTCCCACTCCATTTCCTCTTCCTCTGCTTCTCCTGGCTCTGTATTACTTGTGTATCTGTAATCTGTGCTAAAAGCGCAGATGACATGACAGGCGTCTGCAGCTGTGTGTGCTCCCTTACTCCAAACACCATCAGAATTCTGCTCAGGTCCTGGAAGATCAAAAGCACGCTGTGTGGTTGGCACGCTACTACAGAAACCCCACCAGAGACCTTATAGGACTCTTGCCTCCGCTCTGCTAATCTGACGTATGCAAATGCAATGTAAACTTACAGTGTAATTTGTTTCAAGACTAGGAATCATCTCCCTTATGTAGGATTGTATGTTTCTTGTGAGAGTTGAGCCCATGTGGATTTGTCTAAGCGCACAGGTACTGAAATGTATAGGAGCAGTGACCCCTAGTGGAGATCTGTGGTAAAATACAGACAACGTGACAGAAGCTCTTTGAAATCACAAGAACTCTGATAACAATAGCCATAAAAAGACAAAGTCAAGAAGAAATACATATAATAATAAATAATAAGTAAAATACATGAAATATAAATAAACTGTAGCAACTACCAATTATTTTAAGTGCAAACAGAACAAATTTATGTAATAAATTGATAAACGCATTTTTTAAAGAACTTGGTATCAGTTCCGAACAGCACAACTTCCTTGCTGGTCAAACCTACAAGCAGTGACCCATAAAGTTATAATCTGTGAAATTATGTTATAATACAAGTTTTTTGGTGGAGGCATATGCAGGACTCATGAAAATGTTCTTGCTTGAAATGTTCCACAGCATAGTATTAAACTTGACTTAAACTATCTTGTTATCATGAATTGGAAACTCAAAGATTAAATAATGCACAAAATCTGGTATTTTTAAAGGATAAAGCTTAAAAAGAACTAAGGCAAGGCTAGTTTATTTGTATAGCACAATTTGTACACAAGGTAATTCAAAGTGCTTTACAGAATAAGAAAGACATGAAAATCACAATACAACAAATCAAAACACAAATAATTACAAATAATCATTATAAAATTAACATTAAAGGAGAAGAGGGCAGAATAAAAACCTTTCAGTCATATGCACAGCTAAACAGAACTGTTTTGAGCCTGGATTTAAACATTGTCACAGTAGAGGCCTGTCTCACATCTTCATGAAGACTGTTCCAGGTTTTAGCTGCATAAAACTGAAACGCTGATTCCCCATGTTTAGTCCTGACTCTGGGCACCAGCAGGAGGCCGGTCCCTGAAGTCCTCAGAGTGAGAGATGGTTCATATGACACTAACATGTGGGAGATGTACTTTGGTGCTAGGCCATGAAGAGACTTGTAACAAGCAGAGATACTTTAAAGTCTATTCTCTGAGCCACAGGAGCCAGTGCAGAGACCTGAGCATAGGACTTATGTGCTCGTACTTCCTGGTTCAAGTCAGGACCCAAGCAGCAGCGTTCTGGATGTACTGCAGCTGTCTTAACGCTCGTTTGGAGAGGCCAGTGAGCAGGACGTTACAGGAGTCTAACCTACTGGAGACAAATGCATGGATAAGTCTCTCAAAGTCTCCAAGTGGTTTTGAAAGTACACCTTTGATTTTTGCAATGTTTTTAGATGGTAAAAAGCTGCAGATGTTATTGATTTGATGTGGCTGTTAAAGTTCAAGTCTGAGTCCATTATTACCCCTAGATTTCTAGCCTGATTTGAAGGTTTTAGAGAGAGAGAGACTGGAGGTGACTGCTGACACTTTCTCTATGTTTCTATGGGCCAAAGACTATGACTTCAGTCTTGTCTGAGTTTAGCTGGAGAAAGTAGTTTTGCATCCACACACTGATCTGTTGGATGCAGTGGCAGAGTGAATCCACTGGTCCATATTCACCTGCTGCCAGTGAGACATAGATCTGAGTGTCATCTGCATAGTTGTAGGAAACATTGTTGCTGTGTATTAACTGGCCTAACGGCAGCATGTACACATTGAACAACAGGGGTCCCAGAATTGACCCCTGGGGCACCTCACAGGTCAGAGACATTTTATCTGAAACACATTTTCCAATTTCAACAAAGTACTCACTGTTTTCTAGATAGGAAACTAAATCATATCTGAGGGAGTAGTGCAAGAAACATAAATGTTCAAAATCAAATAACTTAATATTGTCAACTTTTGTCACCTGCAGACTTACTCACAGTGAGAAAAGTAATCAAAACTTTTACATAAGCAAGAGTACTGTTACTTTACTTTACTCAAGTAGCAGTAAACGTATCCTTCTAGAAAAGCACTCTGCAAAGTACAATTTTTTTCTCAAGTGCATGTAACTGAATTGATGTAACTGCGTACTACTTTTACTCTGGTTGTAAGCCCTTAGTGATATGATTCCATCTTGCTAAGCCTGCACTTGTACTGTAGGTTTTGATGTCCTTTTCAGTCCTAACCATTTTAGATTTCTTTCACTGCTGTAGCGTTGCACATTTATCGACTGACTAAATGTTGGGATGGGGGTCGAGGCTTAAACTTGACACAACACCTCCACAAAGAATATTTATTTCAAACCTTTGTATAGCAGCGTTATATAAGCCTTAGCCTGTTGACTCAGAACGCTCATGTCTGCTGCTCTACCTCTCTCTCTCCCCTTCATCTCATCTGATCGCCCCAGGGCTTTTCGATGTTTGTACAACTAAGGTGAGGACCACAAAAAGGTAGAAGAAATCTCTCTGTTCGCCCAACAAAAGGTCAAATTCTATTGGTTGTGTTGCCTCCTAGCTCAGTTAACCCCCAAAACATATAGACTTGTTTTTCCATCCACCAAAAGACGAGAGCGCTTTTATGTACAAAGTCGGAATCTACGCTCACATCTTTTACTATAGTCATGTGGATAAGTACAAGTGTTGGTAGAAATAGTTAAGCGATTGAGAGTGGAGTGGAGGCGAAGTAGGCAGCTCAGGTGTAGTTAAATCGGGTTGGAGGGAGAACAGGAGCCTTCCAGTCGTTGGCTCTAGCTACAAAGAGATGGAGGAACATGTGCTTTTCTGAAATTCACTGTGTTTGATTTAGATGCAGTGAAGAACCAACAGGGAGAGTTGGATCATAATGTCATGTAAACTAAACTTTTATTTGCTTATATCATAGAGTGTAAAAAGAAGTGGACAAAGTGAGTGTGAATTCACCCATAGCATTTGGCTACAGTCAACTGAAGCTCATTGAGGCTAGCAGTTATGGGGCAAATTTTAGTTGAACTCCGACCGCGAGTATCATGCCAACCAAAGAGCCAATCTGGAGCGAGGCTGTTGAAGCTAACGTCCCTTCCCGCCCGCACCGCTGATTTAGCAGGGAGCGGGCACTTAACAACGCTGTCAATCAAACCTGTTGCTAATGCTAGCGGAGCGACCTCGGGGAAAGAAGGCACCTGAAAATGGGGCCTTTAATGAACATTTAAAGTCGTTTTTAAGTTAAGTTTTACTCAACTCACTTATAGTCACATCAATCCAAAATGAAAGATACACTACCCAGACTACTACTTTTTCACTCTTCACTAATTTTCTGGTGATGGTTTTTTTATTTCCAAGGTCATAGCTGCCCTGAGACAGAGTGACAAAAATGTGATTGCCATACCAGTGTTGGATTATTTTAGTCAAGTTTAATACAAAACAAAACAATGCCACTGCTGTCCCAAAAGCAGAAATCATACAATTGTACCAACTTATTATTTTTGATTACACTGAGTTCACTTTTGGCTGTTCTCCTGGACTCTTGGTAACATGGTGTGACTGTACAAAAGCTGGAAATAGATTTAAGTGGTCACAAAGGGACAGAAACCCGGATGATTGAAACTTTACAGCTCTTGATGCTAATCCACAAACGTCAACAGAAATGACTCAGACTGGAGCTGTGGAGGCACAAGCTGAATGTTTGTCACTCTGAGCCAGTCACACGTCTTCACAGCGCAGCGGGATCTGGCATCTCCTCTCTCCTCTCTTCTCTTTCCTCTCTCTCCTCTCTCTCATCTCTCCTCTTTCTCCTCTCTCCACTCTCTTCTCTCTCCTCCTCCCCTCTCTCTTTCCTCTCTTGCCTCTCTCTCCTCTTTCCTCTGTCTCATCTCTCCTCTCTCTCATCTCTGCTCTCTTATCTCATCGCTCTTCTCTCCCCTCTCTTCTTTTCTTTCTCTTCTCTCTCCTCTCTTTTTTCTCTCCTCTCTCTTTTCTCTCTTCTTTCTCTTCACTTTCTCCTCTCTCTCACCTCTCCTCTCTCTCATCTCTCCTCTCTCTCTCTTCCCTCTCATCTCTCTTCTCTCTCCTCTCTTCTCTCTCTCTGCTCTTTTTCCCCTCTCTCCTCTTTCGCCCTTCTGTCTGTTCTCTCTTCTTTCTCTCCTTCCTCCTCTCAACATGGACTGGTAACGCAACCAGTGCCCACAAATGACCAGGAGAGAGATAGGACAGAGTACAGTGTGTTCATCATGCTACATGACATTTGGTTTCCATTGAAAAGCATCTTTGAGCATATAAGCGCTATATAAGGTTGTAGTAGTATTTTTGTTATAGTAGGAGATGTAGTATTTTGCCTGGCGAATCCAGAATGATAGGGACATTTCCGTGTGCTGTTTTCCTGCACCT
>KN475484.1:13009-34678 GCA_000787095.1 Periophthalmodon schlosseri | reverse complement strand
GCTTGACGAAAACTTATCCTTTTAAAACACATATCTTGGAGTCATGTAACAGTTTGAAATCAAAATTATCTTTTTATTATATAAACAAATAATTGAAATGAATTACATAAAAGAAATTGTTCAAGCAACCTTTCTTTCTGTACTGGATTATGGAGATATAATATACATTCAGACTTCAGCCTCTACTTTGAAACTTTTAGATACATTCTTTCACTCAGCCCTTCATTTCACAACGGTTGGTGAATTTAAACCCATCACTGTTCACTCTATGAAAATGTAAGTTGGCCATCACCGTCTGTAACAAGAGAATGCTGGTATAAAATGCATTTATAACACACTACTTGATAGACTGCCTGAACATCTCTCTTGCTTGTTCAACTTTGATACACGAACTTTTAATACAAGATCTCATGATTGTCTATATCTAAAAACTGGCTGCTCTAGAACTGAAATGGGAAAAAAAGCTTTTGGTTATTTTGCTTCCCAAAAATGTAATACATTTCAAGGACATGCAAAACTGGACACATTGCTGCCACTAATGCACTTAATAATAATCTGGTGCTTAACATTTATAATCACACCTGCACCTGTTTTTATTGCTGTTAAATGGACCTATGTACTTATTTGTGTTGTTTGTTTTTGTTTGTATTGTTCTGTATTTAACAAGGCACTCGTGAAAAAGAGAGTCTGGTCCTCTCATTGGGCTCTCCCTGTATAAATAACGATAAATGAAATGATGAATGAATTACCACACATAGACATTTTATATCTTGTTCGAAAGACTCTCAAATTGAGTCCTTGAAATAATTTCACTGACCAAATGAGCACACTACCATGATGACTTATGATTGTCCTGCACCGTAAAGCAACATGTACATTGGTAGTGGTGTGTATTTATATATTTGAACATGAATAATATTCATTCAATAATATCTTCATCAAAACAGTCACCTAACCTCACCTAACCTTGCTTGCATTAAAAATTTGATTTTAAAATGACGTAACTAAGAAGAAATGTCCTTTAGAAGTGACCCACCCCCAGCCACAAGTCCTGACATATTATGTCCTCCTCCAGCAGTTTGATGGATTCTCACTACTATCTGTAAAACCTTGACCCACCATATTCTGCCCTGTGTGGTCTACTCATCCCTCTGTCATCAGCCTTTTTGTCTCTCTGCCCCTCTTCAGACCCCCAGCCCCCCTCCCCACTCCCCCCTGATGTCAACCACCTGTTTGTCTGGGACATCCCAGAGCCATCCTTCGTCTAATAACAGCAGTCCATGTAGAGCCACTACAGGGAGAAAAACTCCCTAGTCTGGCTTCTCTACACTTGCCTTGTGTGACTATTTGGCTTGGTTCAATTCAACTAAGAAATACTGCTTCCTTTTCAAATTTTATTTTCCGCCTGTGTCAAACTAGGAAAGAAGGAAATGTACCACCATTTTGTTAGCAACTACTGCGCTTTATAATAAATCGCCAGAACTGTGCTTAATGTTGAGTGCTTTTGTCAGTGCTTGAATTAGTGCATAATAAGTGGCCTAGGTGTGTGAGTGGTAAACTCGTATCCAACACGAACACATACCGTATACTGTACATTTATATATAGCATATAGAATGAAGACATCCAACAAAGATGACTTCATGTTTCCGAGCTTGCATTTCCTTTCAGTATAAATCATTTCTACGATTATATTTGACAGAGATTTTTTTTTTGTTTAAATGCTTGATTTGGTACGATACAAGATAATTGTATAGTAAAATTGTAATATTCACATTTGCATGCATGTAAGTGTGTACTTATCATCAAGGCTGACAGTGGTGCAGTTGCCAATGCTGGTTTTCAATGAATCACTCAACCTTGCTACTGCTGTTGCGTCCTTGGGCAACACATTTTACATTGCTCACTCCAGTCACTAGTTGTGGCTGTTGGCAGTTGGTAGGGCATCTGTCTTATGAACTTTAGATCAAGACAAACTTTATGGATCCACAATGGAAAGTAGTTGGAACAGTATCTCACAAATATCCAATATCCTGCAACATGTGTACAGTTCTTGCTAATAACCAGCCCTTTGGCCAATTATAAATCCAAAAATATCTACCAAAGCTCATGTTATTTTAACCATGCTTTGAACTAAATCTACAGTTATTAAACAGATTTGAGCATTTGGCAGTGATATACTGGTCATGTCCGGACAAGTCGACCAAAATCAGCCAGCAAAATGTGAGAGTGTCATCACATCGGGCAGGCAGACAGAAAGCTGGGGAAAACTCACCCCTAAATCAACAGATTAAAAGTACACTATTATAAGACATGAGTGATTTATCAGCTTCTGTGTGTCGGGGCCGTGTGCAAAGGAAGAAAGCCGTGCCATTGCTGAAATGCATAGAGGCATTTAATAAGGAATGAGCAGGCATGTCTGCACATTTAGGGGTGTATATGTGACGACCACAGGCAAACATGCATTTCTTTGACCGAGCACCTGTCAAAATCCAATCAAACAGACTAATACAAAGGCTGGGGAGCAGTAATGGGACAGGCCTGAGTACAGGGAACAGTCCAAACATGGGGCTATTGTTATGGTTGGGTTTGCGTTTTACAAAGAAGATGAATACCACGCCATAAACAGCCAGTGTGCCGTGGATGGACTATGAGTACCTTCATACAGCTGCAACAGGTTACAAATGTCAAACAATGCAGTGTTATACAATGTTATTTCTATTAAATAATTACCTTGAATCACATTGAATTGTTTGAAAAGTGCATGTCAACAACTGTTAACCACTTGGTTAGCCTGGTTAGCTGCCCCGGCATACAGAGACCTCCCGTCTTCTGTTTTCTTCCACAAACGTAGACGTAACCCTGAGCCTGAACTTTGACCTTTCCCTCTCACACTGATTCCAGATCGAGACTGCAGCTGGTTCACTTTACACCAGATGTTCCCACTCCGTTCTGTTGTGTGACCCGCGCCAGACCGTACAGCTCCAGGGAACCAAAAGATAACCAAAGCCCGAAAGGATTTGAAGGTTTGACCCATAAATTATCTCCTCCTCATCAAACAGAAGAGCTTTGTTTGACTGTGAAGACATGGGACATTTTTCACACAGGCACATACTTCTACTTCATACTTCTCTCTCACCTCATGACTTTGCCTAGAACCACCTGTAGACTTTACATTTAAAACATGTACGCACATTTTCTCCACAGTTCATGATAGAGAAAGTGCACTTGAAAAAGGTCAGTGGATGCTGTGTTCTTTATCATGGCTACTACTGCTAACACAGAGCAAAAGTTTGGCTCATTGAAGGGATGCAGAGTAATACTAACACACATCAGTTGTATAGTCTACTGCTTTTTGTACATAAATGGAATATTGTAAATAGTAACAAACGTGATTTACAAAGTTATAACAAGCATTTGTTGTTTTGAGGGCAGAGATGAGATAAAGACTATGTACAAAATATTTTCTTTTGTTTGTCAAGTCTGTAACTGCAGCTGTCCCCAAACTGGACTTGAGTGTGTCCCACACAGAGGAGACAGACCAGTCTAGACAAGGCATAAACTTCTGTAAATCATGTAGTGCAGAGCACCTGCGCACATCTCTGTGCTGCGATTTACTGAACTGGCTCTGGTAAATGTGGTATAAGTATATCTTATTGGAAAAAGTTAAGCATATATCAGAAGTCTAAGAAGTCCATTTCATACACCTCCCCATGCACCTGAAAAAGGTATGTCTCATTATTCTTTCTTTCTCATAAACAACACACCCATGTTACTTCTACATAAAACAGAGGGATGTGCATCTCAACGTAAGAGACAGAAATAATTGTATGAGCTTTGCTTTTCTATTATTTGCACTGTCACAAAGACAGTGAACATAATAAATCATCTATTCATAACTTTTAGATGATTGTGCTCTTGTGCACTTAAGCAGCAGAGGCAGTGTCTTTTGCTAAACTTAAAGGCATTTATCACATTTGCAGAACTATTTATGTGCTCAGTTCTGTTATTGTAATAATAATAATAACGTGCTCACTTATAATGTGTTTTACATGTCGAAGACTTTGCTGCACTGTAGTCGTTATTAATTCAATCCAAACTCTGTGGTAGGCCTGTCACGATAAATACTATGTTGACTTATCATTCAATACATGACAGATGGAACAGTACTTTTGGGGGTCAGTATTTATCGTGGGTATATTTTCCTTGCACTTCTGGGAAAATTTTGATGAATTATGAACTTCTATGACTCATATAGACCAAACTAACTTATGTAAGTGTTGCATTCTGTTATTTATTGCAGTTTGTGTTTTTTAATAATGTTGTACATTATTACTTTTTGTGAATAATTCTGCTTTATGTTTTGGCTTCAGTATTATCGTTTATCATCTATATTTACTTCAATATATCACGCTTCAAAATTTGTTACTGTGACAGGCCTACTCTGTGAAGGTAAGCTACTTTTTAGCCACAGTTCCCCTGGGGCAGACTGATGGAAGCGGTGCTGTCAATCTGCACTGTCAGCCCCTCCAACCACCATCAGTCACTCACGCACACACTCACCATCATACCAAGCAAAATAGGTGAAGAGGAGTTTCTTGCCTAACTACACAACAACAGGACATTTGGATTGGTGGACGAGTACTCTAACCACTGAGCCACTGTACATCACATATAAAGATGTCTGTGTAATCCCTCAGTCGTCCAGGTCTGATCCATTGTAAAAGCCAAAAGTTAAATCTGTCAACTGGACAAAAAGTTGTAGGAGTGAAGATGTTTCGCTGCTCATCCAAGCCGCTTCTTCAGTTCGCGGCAGAAGAAGCGGTCTGGAGCAGGTAAGGTACGGCTCCAGGCATGGTTAACGACCAAACCAAAAGAGACGCTGAAACGTGGTGCAGAGGCACAGAGACATTAAATAAATGCAAAAAAAGCAAATTATAAACCGGAAGAATTTTTGCTTCGTCTCACAGTGCCACAAACTTGGAATTACTAAACGTATTTTTGCAAATCACTGAAATTGGACTTGTAATTCCGAGTATAATTCAGATACAATTTAGATTTTATTTATTAAAAAAACATGAGTTATGTTTGGGTGATGTCAATGTTTCACGGAGCAGAGCTCTGCCTGTGAACCTGGACCTGTGCCCGGAGCATGGAAATGCAACTCGGTTGGAGGGAGCCGCACCAAACAGACTTGCTCTAAGTCAGCCCCAAGCAAACCATGCCATGGAAAAGAGTCTAGAACATAGAATGCAGAACATCATTGTCATAGCACTGTCTACAAGTGGTTAGGATAAATACTGTACTGCAATTAACTGGGTAACAAAAGGGTGCCACGATGCTGACATTGCAAAAAGGCAATGTACAGTTTTTGATTTTTTTTTTTCAAAGGTACTATCCATCATTGTGACAGATTAAAATTGAGAGCTTTGCAATCAAAACTACAATTTTAAGTCTATTCAAGAGATGGCAACAGAGCGAGTTAAAAATATAATAATCTGGGACTAGCACTGTGCATGGGGTGTTTGTGCAGCTTATATGAGATCTTTGCATCTTTGTTCAGCTCACCTACTGTGAAAGTGGACAGGAACATCAGCATTCAATACTTATTATTAGCAGTTAAAGGAAACACAGGGCTGAATTCGAACCAGACCACCATCTACCCAAAACACCGAACTGGTCAGGCTTAATGTTGTTACTGCCACATGTGCTCGGAGTAAACTCTGGACCCCAGTGGTGAAGCTGCCAATTCTAGTGTTTTATGGCAAATGCAAATTGAGGCACATGGTGCTGGAGCGAGCAGTGTGCAGTGCACAAAAACCTGTAGAACCTTGATTTGAACCAGTACACCAGGCACCATTAGTGTACCTTGAGGTATTGCCAGGTGTGCCTTGGGGGAAAAAAATCAATCTTGAAATCTATTTCTGATTGGTCAGACACAGTGGCAATTTGGAGGCCATTTTGCATGGCTCATGCAGTGCTTCTCCTTGCACAAAGGAGCAGATAGTGGTCCTGATGAAGGACCAGAAAAGCTCTCCTGCAAACAGCACTGGGAGGTTCAGCACCAGGATGGCACCATAACACACATGATTGCTTATGCCTGCCACTCCATTCCTGTTTAAGTGTTCTTGTTCCATTGTTGACAATCTAGTGCATATAGTGAATCAGACATTTCATAATCACAAAAGCTGCTGAAGCACATCATGAGCATGGTTTCCAATTAAACCAGAGATGTTGTATACACAACTTAATCCTGAAATTATAATTCCTGAAAAAGTAATTGCTTTTGTCTAATTTACTATCTAAGGCTACATACAAAGTAAATATGGAAGCTCTGCACACTTGAGTTTTATGTTTTCAGATGTTATCTTTTGATTATTCTCACCTTGGCCTTGTCATTACTACTCCCCAATCCCAAATCCTTGACATTTATTGGGTCTAATCCCTTTTTGCTTTTAGTAAGTCACCAGTGAGGACTTTTTCAAACAACTAAAGTAATAGGATGTGAGTGTTTGTCTGACTTCAGTGGTTGCTGCAATTTCTTTTAGCGCCTGAAGCTGTACACCCGTCGTAGTAGATGGTCCAGGTGTGTGGCTGCATCTTCCCAAGTGTGCAGTAGGTAGTCTGTACAGCTTATAGTTTTTAAAAGTGTACCGTGTAAGTTTTCTGGTGGATGGTCCGTCAACTGCATGTCGCAAAGAATGCTGCACAATAGACCTGGAGAATTCAGACCCTCCATCTAAAAGCCAATACAGTACCCATTTAATTGTTATTTGGCATAACTTCTTTGGTCCTATTGTAACAAAATAACTTCATGTTGACTTTAAAGAAGGATGCTTATTAATAGAAGCTGTTAAAAATAGACTTTTCAACTTGCAAGATCCATTCTTGGTCCATAATTAATACAATCATAAATAATATTAAGAATACAAAATATGTATTCTTAATATTGTATATTATTACGTCCTTTTATTTAACCTGTCGATTTTGTGTGACGTTTTATCAACTGGAGCACACATTTAACATGGCAGTGACAAGAAAGAATGCAAAAGACTGTAAACAATGGTGGCATCTTACTAATGAGGACTTTGATAGTCATTTAGTCCCTTCGCCATACATTCACATAGACACACACAGTGGTGCTAACAGGGAAAGCTGTAATTCAGCTTCAAAGGGAAACCTGAGAGGGTCATGAATAATCACAGACATCTTTGTGTGCAGGAAAACAGCACTGTCCATCTGCCCTTCATATGCACACCACATATCCAGGGCCAGTTGTTTTTAACCAGGCCTCCTGATTGTAACCACTCAGTACAACTGTATTTGATCAAAGAGTTTCTATTTTTGTGGGATGAAACCAAAAGCGTAGCTTATACAGTTAAAGTTATAAAAAAAATTATACAGGGTTTCAGCTTCCTGTATATGTCATATTTTGAGGACTTTGGCCCATTCAAAAGATATAATATTTTGTTTTGAATTGTTAATATTGCACCGTTGCCAGAGCAATTTCCATCTCTCTGAAACCCTTGGATAAATAAAAACACATAAATGGAAATGTTTTATTTTTCTATACAAGTGCAGACCTCTACAATAGTGCTGGAAATGTTTCAGCCTTATCCTGATAAACTACACTGCCTATTATATTATGCAGTGCACATTTTTTTTCTTCACTTCCTCCAGTGAGAGGTGATGAAAATACACATTACTCCCTTCAGGGATCCACAAAACTCAGGCATAAACAGTTTACTTAGTCCCTCTGTGCACCTCTAGAAGGTCTAGAAAGTGGCAGACCTATGACCCCTCTACATTTTTATTACTGTCTCTTAACAAAATAGTCATTAACATGATTGTAAAGTAAATAATCAAATGCATTGTTTAACATTTTTGTATATAGTAAATTGAGAGATGCTAAATTGAGAAACTACCATACAAACTGACCAATTTACCATACCTACATGTCTTTAGAACATGTTCATTAGTGCTTGAAATGTTTTAGGTATGGAACTCCATACTGTGACCAGGGCCAGAACAACAAAGTGACAAATAGCATGTGTTGACACAGCAACACAATTCTTTCCATATGCCCCCTCTGCTTGCATACATTTCTCATGTGTGTTAGTATTACGTAATAATAATTGTTCTAATTTTACCTTTCACCTGACCGCATCCATAATCACAAGCTGGTTTGTAATATTTGTTTGTGTAAATGTTAATGTGAAGTGACATTCCTCCGCTGTCAAAGCCTGAAAGGAATTCCCTGGTAGGAGTGGCATGAACATGAGGTCTGTGTTTAGCTCACTGCCGTTGCACTTAGACACACAAATCTTCATATTAGCATATATAGGACAGTCTGACCAGTGCCACATGAACTGTATATTTACAACCAAGCAGGCCCCACCCAAACTCTAGAACCTCAGACGCAAACCTTCTTCACGTTGGACATTGGAGATCATCAGAATCTACAAGTCCTTTGAGGGTTGTGTAACATGAGTATAGGAAAGACAGATAGGAAAAGAAAGAGAGGAGAGAGAGTCTGATAGAGAGAAGAGGAGGGAGAAGGTAACTTGATGTCCCAGGAGGTCTCCTAACACCAAACTGGCTCCCATTGAAGTTTGGAGAACTTCTTTTTGTAAAAACTTTACCTATATTCTCTTTCTCTCTCAACCTTCGAGCACTAGATTCAGCCCCTTTTCCCTATGTTAAAATTCATAAATGTTTACTAAACATTGCCCACAATATAAGTGCACTCTTCGTATTAGATTCTCTCATTTAATAAACTGTCTAACTTTGGATAAAACATCTAATTCAAAGTCATATTTTTATTAGTCTGCATCAGCCTTTTCCCTTTTAGAAATGTTCATGTCATTTTTATATTATAAAAGTTTACTCACCAGTTCTTTTTGCTTCTACTGTGTCCCTCAATTAACACAATTTTCTTGTCCAAACTCTGTTATATTCCACCTCAGAGGTCCCAGATGAAAAAGAAATTTTAAAACTCCCAAATTTCTTCCAGAGATGTTGAAAATCCCAAATCCCACTCCTGGGTTTTTAAAAGTGTGAATCCAGGTCCGGGGCCATCCACGTAGGTCTGCCTCTTACTCTTTGAGAAATGGATTGTTCAAAAAAGTTTAGTATGAAGCGTCCCAAGGCTGTTCCCTCCCTCTGCTGTGGCGCACTGCAGGTCCTAGTGCCTATCCTCTCCACGTGTTCTCCTCATAAACACTCAACCTTTTAACTTTTGTGCCCAGTACTAGATTTACATATGAAACTATATTCCTTATTACACTTTAAATTTAAAGGCTAACCAAATATGGTATAACTACTTAAACATACAAACTTCTTTGACACATAGGCATGTACTTTACATTTTAAAACTCTTTCTAATCTACAGTATTTATAGTATTAATATAGCTTTCTCAATTTTACTCAGTACAACAAATGCAATGCATAGTTGCATGTTTATTCAAATCCCTCACAGACATGTCCAGTGTCATTTAGGGACCTGTAATAATAGGACTTTGATGGTCTGCTGCAACCAGGAATTTGCGTCTGCTCCCAAAAGGACCAATAACATCAAATTCTGTAGAACAAGTTGAACCTTGCAACTGTGATATCCCCTCACTCCGTGTAGTGATGTGCCACACCCTGTATCTCACAAAGGTTTCAGCTCCAGTATCACAACACACAGCCATGTTTGTCCTCCTCACATCCTGTTTATGTATCTTGTTTTCTCTCCAGCTTCTCCTGGTGCTGCGTGTTAAGATTCACACAGCTCCTTTGACCTGGACGGTATCACTGACAGTCCCGGGTGTTCAGTAGACAGGCGACTCACTGCTATACCGTGTTTTCAATGTGAGACTTGCCTCCACCAGTTTGTTGCTGTTTGCTACTATGAGGATAGGCCTGTCACGATAAATACTATAAATACTATATGTACTATATATATTATATGTTTTTAAATAAATAGTACATTTAGAAAAGGGTTTACTGCAGATTATCCCGATTATATTGTTAGGCTTATTAGGCTTATTGTATCAGTGCCATTAAATAAATAAATAAATAAATATTAAAGTATTATTATTATCAGAATATTTTCTATAAGAATATATATAACACTTGAAAATCTGTTATTGTGAGAGGGATTTATGAGCATCCATCAAAATAAACAGAGTAATGACTGAGCTACTGATTTGCTTTAGTGGCCATAAATGGAGTAACCAACAAACAAATTCAGAACTTTTACTAAAATTGCCGTTGTTAAGAACAGGAGTCCCCGCTGGAAAGGGAGATTAACCCCACATGAGGGGTTCAGGTGTAGCTGGGCTGCTCCCTCACTCTTGCTGATGTGGCTCATTTTTGACAGTGGGGCATGCAAGCTCGTGTCAATGTCAAAACTGCCTCAACCCTTGTTATCAGGGCAGCGTCTGAAAGGGGAAACCCCAGAATGGTGAACTTTGACCCTGCACTCTGCTCCGGAGTGAGAAATGCCAAGGGATAAGCACTTGGGCCGGGAGCTCACATCAGAGGTCAAAAGTTCAGGGATATCATCATATTTCAGCCTTTTTTCAAAATGCCTGGTCTACGTGCTCACGTACTGATGTAGGTCATGCAGGTAATAAACTGCATTTCATCTAAAGCTTAAATTTCATTATATTCCTTGGGCTTCTTTTGTGTGGTCCCACAGTCTTCTTCTTCGTCAGTTTGTCAGGCTTTGGGTAGGCACATAAAGAACTGATTTTATTACAATCTCATAATCTTAAAGCAGTTTTAAATAATTGCGTACGTGATTTGTATTTGTATGGAACTCCTCCGGAAGCACGCCCACCCACAAACATCCCTCAGCAAATTCAATGATGCATTTAATGAGTGACTAATCCTTAGCTACGCTCAATCTGTGTTAGTGATACTTGGAAAGAGTAGTTGGACAGGTTTCCCACATGGGGATCCACGCCTGCCTTGAGACACATGCCCATTCATCTTAGCTCCTCTTCAAAGCACTCTTCTGTGATCAGGAGCATCTTTACTACTGTTTTTCAGTTTATCGATCTTGAATATACTATACTTATTGTTCTAAAGCATTGGTCCTGTAGGACTATTTCTCCAGCTTATGCTTTGTATCAGAGGGTTGAGTTTAAGTAATTAAAGTTTGTATTTTTGTAGGTCCAACAATTAATTGGTTTTGATAAAAACTGGGTCTATTTAAAAAGAATAAAACACATCTTAACCATCTGCTCGAGTTTCTAAATGTTCTTTTGGACTGTAACATATTATGTAATTGTGCTGCTGACCCTGCATTATCTTTAGCCATCTGATCTTTGATCCCTGCACTGATTAGGCCCATTACAACTTCTCTTTGACCTAAACATCACTCAATGATGAATCAGAGATGACCACACTTCCTGTAGTCTTTATATTTGTGAATGACTGAAATCATCTCCTCTTGGTTCTGCTGTCAATATGTGGATAGTCACGCAGACAGGAGACTGCAGAGCTGTGTTCACCTGGGCTTTTGTTGACTGTGCCTGTGTACAGTACATGTGTGTGTACAGTACATGTGTGTTAGGCTTGCGTGCAGAATGGCCGTTACTCTGACCATTGTTAGTTAGTGTCCCGTCCTCCTACACCCTCAGCATGGCCCGGCACTGACGCACCCCCGAGGCCTCTTCACTCATTGACTCCTCTGTCCCCTTCCTCCCACGGACTCACTGTGCAGAATCCAGCTATTGTCTCACCAAGGACAGGCTGCAGTTTACACGGGCAGCCAATAGCAGTCTCACATGCACATCTTCTATTCTATATACAAGCTGCCTAGGGCTCACCTGCATGAGTCAAGAAATGCTGGTGTTGACTATTGGAGACCAGAGTCATTTTTATTAGGGATGGGCGATATATCCGTTACAACATGGGTATCAGTGATATCCGAGAGTTTTCTCTCCAATCAACTGCATCCTTGTGTCATGCAACAAGCCTTGTACAACAACCTTGGTTCCCACAGTCCGCTTTCTTTCTAATCCATTCTCAGCGGACTCTGAGGCCTTCCCTAAACCCTCAGACCAGTGTGTGTTTTTGCATGCCTGTGTTGCTTGTTGTGGTTGTGTGTGCTGCCTTATAAAGTGTATTAACCTTTAGCCTCTCTCATTGGTTGCTCACTGCTACCAAAGCTTGTTCTCAGAGAACAGAGCAAATCACAGAATCAAACAACATCTTGTCTTCATTTTGCATCTGGGTCTACGCCAGCAGACAAAGACGGAAGATAGTTTAGTCTGCTAGCTCCCTTTTAGCTTAATGGTTATATTCTACAGTGTAGGACTGGCTACATCAATTTCTTGTGATGATAAGCTATTTTGGTGAGATCGTCATATTGTGATTCATAAGTCTCCTCTTGAATGCCTTGAATGCAGCTCTATGTTCTAAGACTCCTTTTCCACCTCCTATTGGTAAGCCTCAGCAATGCTCTGACAGGTGGATTAAACCAATTGCAAATAAGTGTGAACTTTCAGAAGTGGATGACTTTATGCACTTCTTCAAATATATTAAAATCTATATAAATTATAATGTACATTTGAAATTGTGATATTATTATTTTTTGCCATATCATCCCTACTACAGTGTACTAGCACCAAAAAAAAAGCACGTGAACTACCCCAGCCACATGTTGACTGAAACGTGCTTAGTATTTGTGGCAACATCCCTGCCATCATTGGTAATAAAAAAGAAACCCATATAATTTTATTGAGAGGAAAATACACAAAATTAGTACTTACACTCCCCATTGGTGTCAGTCATAGCCAGCTCCACCTTAACGCGTCTGAACACGCTCCCTTGTCTACAATGTACCAGTAATGGTTTCATCTCAATTTGTCTAGTACTTTTCCCCATTCAAATTCTACTTGCAAATTTTGTGGTCATTATCGCATCTGCAGGTATTTGTTTCTTTGTGCTGTTGCCAGCCTGCTCTTAGTAACATAGTGTATTAATTACAGACAACAAACTGGCAACTGTCAGGCCTATTTTTAAACTGTTTATTACTCTCTGTCTCACTCACACACGCTCACTAATCTCATCCCAATATATTCTAGGTGTTTTCCTAAATAATTACATGCCATGTAATCTGTTGAATATTATTATTATATTATTGCCTGTTATTTTTTGTATAAAATATGAGTATCCTAATGACTGATTGCACACCATTAAATTTTATTCATCTTAATAATTCAGGAATAAAACAAACTGAAAGGAACATAAAAAGATGGAATAAGATATAGGGATCTCAGTGCAAGAATGTGCAAGAAAAAAATAACTACATGTTCAAAGAAGGAGAAAAGGGAAGACCACGACTGTGAATAAAAAGAGACACCTGGGAGAGAGACAAAAGAGGAGCAGCTGCTTTGGCTTAAACTCCTGGAAATCCCACAAAGAACTTTTCAGAGGGTTAAATTAGGTTAACATGTACTTTTATGTTCAACACAAGTACATAGAAACATTTACAAATCTCATGTTTTGTCATATTTGCTTGCGCGCCCCACCTCCCTGTCCTGCCCACATGTTTGCATAAGTTTTACCTAAATTGCAGTGTGAAGGCCACTGACCTAAATGACTGTACATGGTCAGAATTTATAGGAGAGAAAGTTTGAGTTGACCACTTATTAGAAATCCCATTCCAGCCTTCACAAACCCCCAAGGCTGACACGACCAAGAACCAAGAAACCAAGAAACTCCCAATCAGACAGTTCCGTGCTCGGTGTCATGCTACAACATCTACACTCTCCCTGAGCCTGTTACAATTATAAAATACTTTGGCTGACAGCAATCTGCTCTACACACCCGTACAAACTGTGTAAGTAGCATTTAACTGTATAAAGAAATTACTATGGTGTGTACTGTTGTTCGTTCCAACTTTGTGAGAGTGGAGGAAATGGAAGACTATATATGGATTTTACTGAGAAATTATGGGATATGAAAAAAAATTGTCAGGGTGCTCCTAGATTGAGGTGGGTGCACGGGCCCTGCCACAAAGCGTTGACCACAATTAGTGGAAGTGTGGGGAGAGGAAAGTTTGAGAATCATTCTGTTGACTTCCTCTCTAACAATTCACAAAAAAGGATGAATGTTATGTCATATAAAATAGGATTTAACCTTTAGACAACTCAAGTGTAGTGCGTACTCCGTAGGTGACAGTGAATTGAAGAACCTCATTATTGTCACAATACTAAAATTTCAAATTTGATTTCTATTCTAAGGGAAATGCTTGATATTCAATATTGATATTTGATACCACAATAATAGTAAAAACAATTCAAAAACACCCAATTTTGGTCTATTTAAATGTTGTTTTGTTTGTTTTGTTGTTTTTTTCTAAAATGTCCAAATGAGTATGTAGTTTTATATTAGTTTCTGTATTAATTATTATCTATTTTTTGGACAAAACTTATCCTCATGTGTTCCTAAGAAAAAGGAAGCCCCACAAGTCAGAGTTGGACAATAATGCGTACTCCATGTTACATCATAAGGTTTCTCTGTAATAAATCAGAATTAACTCAGCTAACCCAGTATGTGCAGGTCAGACGGCCACAGCAGTTGTGATGTGTCCACTATTTAGCAGCATAACCATTTACCATGTCACTGAGCTTCGTACTGTCTGCTTCAAGGAGATTTTTGCAGACAAATGTGAGGCCTTATTTATTATTTACCCAGATCATGGATTTAGGATCTATATGCTTTTAATGTTCTCAAATGATGAGGCTCAAAATGTGCATTCCAACCATCACATTACATTAAGGTACATGTACCAAAAAGCTTTGCACAAAAAAGTTACCTAAAATTAGTGTAATCTAATACTAACTGTAATTTCCGATTAAAAACATCTCTGTTTGTAAGTTTAAGTATTTGTAATCTTTCATGAGTAAAACACAAAGAACTCAAACAGCTTTTTATCACTGGCACAAAACCCATGTATTTAACTTGAGGATTTTATGGGCTTTTAGACTCGTTTCACATCCTGAGTTGCCCCCTCAAAGCCTGTGTTCTTATTGTACTGAGAACATCCTTTCTAAATATTATGTAAAGAAATTAGTGACTAACCCAGACCACTTACGCTTCAGACATATACAATGGAATATCTTATTCAAACTCTTCTGGACTCTGGATTGCAAACACCATTCATAGCTCTAAACAAACAGAGGCGTAAATTGAGCGTCTCTGAGCTGAGTCTGTGTGTGGTGCTGTAGTAGGACTTTGATAGACAGCAGGCCTGCACTGGTCTGAGCTTTAGTTACAGCCATCAACAAACTCTGGAGCTCAGGGCACATCTGGTGCCACACAGTAGCCTCGAACTGTTACTGGCACCAACATCTGTTAAAGACGTTACCACCAGAGGTGGCTGGTACAGGGGCCTGAGAGGGTGAGGAATGAAGATTAAAGACTTAACTGTCAATTAGTATAAGATTACTTTTTAAAATAGTTGGTTGCTGGTCCGACATTGGTGGTTAGCACCCCTGTCATGTTCCAAGTCCTTGTAAAGAATGTCACTGGTGTAGCCGACCGTAGCTCTTGTGCTAAACTTTGATCTGTGAATTTCCTAAACATAAAGGAGGAAAATAATTGAATACATTTGTTAATGTAAGCTTTATGTATGAGGTGATTGTGTATTAGTTTGTTGCTCCATGTCTGTATTCAGATAGTTACAAAATTATTGCAACAACCAACCACCATATTCAAGTAGCATAGAGTTTGAAGATTGTTCTTATCAAACCGTTTGAAAGGCTTTGTTGAAATAGCCATGTAATTCCTGTGTAAGTTTGCACCAAAAAACTCTGGGAATAACGTTCATCTAACTTCTGTCATCTTCCAAATTCTCTCACCTTCTGGCCTGCACATGGATTTCAATAATGTGTGCAAACTGAGCCAGAATCCTTTCAAACTTTGTCCAGTGGTACAGCCATGCAGCAATAAGAAGGAAGAATCATGAAATTGGTGGTTAATTACAAAGTGAGACTGCGTTTTATATACGGTCTTTACATTATATTTGACAAAGACTCAAACAGATTTTTCCTACAGTCTACAGACATCTGTATGATTTCTTTGATTCTGGTTTTAAGGCGGAGGGGTATGGCCAAACACTCAAGAGGTTTCAACACAATGAAGAGTTTAGTAGCAGTGAGTGATAAACAGAGGCCGAACAAAGAGTGAGAGCTGTATTTGCTTTTGCAATCGTGACCATGATCTTTGTGGTTCACTTGACAGAGCACAGTGCAAATGGTGTCAGGCAGTATTTTAAATTGTTTGTTCATACATAAACTATCAACAGCTTGACTTGAAGCAAGGATAGACTTGTACTGTGCGCTGAATTTCTGAGTGCATATTAAGGAAATAGTTGTTGTTGTACCTTGTCTGGGTAGAATTTAAAATGATTCCATAATCACGCTACAACCTGTCTTTTATACTGTGTTGAATAGGTATAGTCAACAAAGTCCTATTTTGTATCGGCTTGCACAGATATGAGTACTATTGCAGTACATAGCAATGTTATTGTGTGGTTGGAGTTGGCAGACGTGCTGTGCCTTCCTGCCAGATACTTCTGTAATCAACACAGGTCAGTGGCTACTGTTTAAAGCCTTTCTAAATGGTAAAAGATGTCAAACATTCAACATAAATTTGGAGACTGACCCCAATCCCATAACTATAAGTTATGACCACTATTTTAATGATTTCATCATACCACCTTCAGAAAGTTTTCATGTCCATTGAGTGCAGAGGCTGGACTGCTCACCATGTTACACTCAGTGTAAGCAGTTCCAACTTATGTTTATGGCCAGGGCTTAACTCTGTCGGTAATTGCCCGTCTTTTTCCACCCACTCGTTTGCTACACAAAACTCTCCTATCTGAGGACAAAGATCTGGACTGATTATTCTAAAAAATAAAAAGAAATTTACTTCATAGCGATTCTCAATTTTGTCCTAGTGGTGATATTGTGTCAACTAGAAAGACAATATTTGCTACTTTGTGCCTCCTGGCGGTTGCCTGTAATTGTCAAACAGTTGGTTATTCAAACCATTTATATATGTGCACTGTTTCCCCTCCATTCTCCACTTTGGCCTCAGTAGCTTGCAGCAGCAAAACTATCATCCCCCTCAACTTCTCTATCTTCCTCTTCTTAACTACAGTGCAATGCTTCTTTGTATTCATTGTCTAAGAGCCAAACTGTATCTATGCAAGAAATGATTTACGGCACATTTGTCAACGAATATGTTAATAATCAGAAGTATAATGTACATATGTTATAAATTAGCTGGTTACAAGTAGGGGACCAATAAGCATGTCTCAGTTCAAATGGAATAGAACAGAGAGAAGTACTTCTTGATACAGATCTCTTTAACATACGGCCACTTTTACTGTTGCGCGTAGTCCCCGCCCATTTTTGGGAGCAAACATCCTGTTTCATTCAATGGCGGTAGAGTCCCAGCCCATTTTTGGATCAAGGTCCCGCTTCAGTCAATGATGGTAGATACAAATTGTTGGATGTTCTTTCTTTTTTGGCGTAAAATATTGAGAAAAAGCCACCAGAACTTCGGGAAAACAGCCACTGTTTCTCACAGATGTATGAAATCACAGCCAACCTGTTGCCATCAGATGATAAAAGGTTGTTTTAGAGAAAATAACAGCTGATTAGCACTAGCTTCTTTCTGCCCCGAGTGAACGGCTCCACACAGTGGACGTCTTATGGAAAACAAGTTTGTTCATCCATTTAATCGCTGGTTTCATAACGAGTGATTAATGATGTAAATTATGCGAGCATGTGTTTCATTATGGGATCCAAAATCAATACTGTTGTTCACTGCTAGCAACTAGCTCAACATAACTGTAGCTTATGATAAACAAACCCACAGAAATGCTCATAACATTGTTTAAACCACTAAACTGTACAATGTAGACTGCAAATATTTCATTTAACTATATGACATCCAACAAAATAAATACTGGAGTTAACCTTAAGTTACATCCAAAAATAACACAATACAAACTAAATGTTAGGGGTAAAAATCGGCTGCCTGTTTAGTCTATGAGAAATACCAATGAAACTTAGCACACAGCATATTTAAGAACACATGAATCACACAGCATATTCATATTTTATTTATTTATATTTTGATTACCAGGTAATTTATCCTAAAATGTGAGGATTAACAGGTGTTTGATATGAAAATAAGTGCATCCTGTATGTCTGTGTAATCCCTCAGTCGCCCAGGTCTGGCTTTTACTATGCATCCTTTATGATTAGCATTGGGGTCTGGTTTAAAAATGTTTACCGTCCTCTCTGTGAATTGTCTGAAGCCAAACCACAGGTCTTTTGCCCTTTGCCCTTTTGTTGGCACAGGAAGTGTTGTTTGTCTGAAGACATCTATTCTGAAGTTTTATTTTTTATTCCTAAGGTATACATCATTGTAAGTGTCAAAGGACCCTTTGCCGTGGGCTTAAATCCTTAGCAACATGATGTGTCACTTCTCAACCATCTCAATAAGCATTCGGTTGTGGATATTTTTTCAGTGACATCATCAGAGCTTTCATGTGCAAGCTTGTCAGAAGAGTAGCAAGAGAGCAGCAATTATAAATGATTATGAGTCATGTATTTATATGACATCAGCGAAAGCAGTAGCCTGTATACAATGGAGGACAAAGAGGAGATCTTTCACTAACCCTGTACAAGAGACAAGGATGTCAACTATTTACTGTTATACTACACAGAAAAAAGCTCATTTATTTCACATAACCATCCATCTGAAGCTGTATCTGGAAGTTATTTTAGGGTCAATGCGAGGATCGGGTATGCCTTAGGTAACAACTGAAAACTTTTATGGTTCTAAAGAAAACAATAATCTCCCAATTTCAAGACCAGACCAGGATTAAAACTGCACTCTGTCATTCATGTCTTTGAGTTTTCAATTTAGGCCCTGAATAAGACTAAGAATATATTTAAAAATTGCATAATTTAACTCCTTCATCTCTAACAAGTTTTACATCATCGCTGATTCCTTGTTTCACCAGGACATTCCAATTCTCCAAATGCAGCAGGTTCTTTAAAAAGTAGCCGCCCTGATGCCCTGTGGTTCCTCAATGCCACAGTATGCAAATTTGAATGAAGTTCTCTTCTGTCAACAGTGTCTCAGTGACAGATATTCTGTTTGCGTTATGTTCAGCACCTCCTTGCTCAGGTCACGTGTTTCTTAGGAGCATCTGCCTAGTGTCATGAAAGGCAGACTTGGCTTTTTACACTCTAGATTTCTATGTTTGTTAAAAATGCTTATTGTAGCAACAACTTCATTGCACATTCATTGTACTGCAATTGCGGGCAGATCTGGTTTGCATCTTAGCTGAAAAAGGAGCTAAAAATAAAGTGAGGGTAAAAGATTGAAGACAGACAAACACACAAACAATTTGGAAAAGTATGACATGCAAAGCAGTCCATTAGAAATGAGCGACACTTCTCTTGATTAAGATAACCACATCAGAGCTGCCCCTGTAAATCATCTGAACAAGCGAAAATTACTAATAAATAAATCAACCAACTCTGAATATTTCCAGTCTTATCTGTCAGCATGTCTAATGCTTTTCAAACATGGTCTGTGCGATGTCACGCTAATAGAATCAATAGTTTTATTAAGCAAAACAATAAATACAAATACATGTTTTATTGTTTCACAAAAATTCTCTTCATATGTTAAAAAATGTGGATACCAGAGACCTTTCAGCCATAGTTTATTACGTTTTGTAACTGAAAAGACATTGGCAATTGGCAAACAGCCGGATGGGACAAACTGTTTAAATGGGCCAATTACTCTCAAGAGACTTCAGATACACACATTTACGCACAGTTGTGGCCACACACCTACACACACGTTTGACTCAACACATATAATTAGGCACGGTGCAGTTTGTCAACACAGACAAATGGCAGAAGGCAGCTACTGTCAAATACTTTCTTTGCACTTTCTGGCTTTGGCATTTCAGTCCACGCTCTTACAGCACAGAGCATCAGGGAAAGAAAAACATCTTACTCAAGTTTGTCTCTGTTTGTTCTTGTACCTGACTTGACGACTGACACACTGCCGCCTCAAAGGCTACACATACACGACTGTCTTTGTTACTGTAATATCCATTTAGACCATCTATTGTTCCACTGTCTCTCCTTAGCACTTCACTGGGCTTAAAATGGTGTGACAACAGCAATCCCCAAATCCTCAGATTGTCCTTTTTGTGCAGAGTTGAAAGGACTTCACAAAATCAACACTCTACTGCTACCTTAACCTTGTATGGGAGTAATTACTAATTACATTCTAATCTAAACTGAATTTGTGTATGACATGTTGCAGTTACATTACATGTAGTGTAATTTACCATCATAATTTGTACTAAATAGCTACACTATTTAGTCAGTAGATAGTTATAGTTTCTGTGCTTTATGTCGTTGGTCAGTTGCAGATCCTTTACTGATTAGCAGACACCTCGAGTTTTGACGTGACTTCCAGTTAGCTAGACAGTTAACCTCAGACAGGAAACATACCAGTTTAATAATGCTTCCAGTTGCGGAGGACAATCTCATTTTGAAATTCTTTCCTGATCGCTGAATGTGCCAAACAGTTTCCCTCATTTCACAGCCATAAATGCCTCCTTTGAATGAATGTGGTTAAAGAGATATTCTCAGCATGACACAGTCTAACTGTAGTCCTCACGTTGGATAAATTGTGATTTCAAGGTGTCAGATTTGTCGAGCCTTAAATTGGTCAACTTTCCTGTTTTTCATGTCGTTGGCCAGTGAGCTGAAGACACAAAATGATTTTAACCTCTGGTCCAAACTGATTATGTCCAGGTGGTCTTCATTGGCAGTCAGCAGGAGGGATCGTGTGTGTGTGTGAATGTCTCGCACACATATGGAGATGACTCATGACGAATAATCACACGGAAAACCACCAGCTTTCACTCTGCACGCCCACTCTGACAGACGCAGATGGGATTCGGGAAGCATGAAGGCGAGATATACAAATGTGAGCGCACAAAAGCTGAAGTATTCACAGGTGTCTGCAGTCATTAACATGTGTTTATAGCATCGTCTCTCTCAAAGTGTGCAGGGTTGGCTCTGGTAGAGTGAACTGACATGGAAAATCACTGCTACACTGCACTGCATGATCTAACTAAATGGGTTTAAATAAATCACTGTTTCATACATCATGGCTGATCATATTCTAATTAGAAGTCTTACAGAACTAGTCAAACAATTACACGCCTACTTAGTCAGCCGCTCTCTGAAGGATGTTGCCAAAAGTTTGGAGATGTCAGTAAAGTATTTGGGAGCATTTTGTCTTTTTTATTATGGCATTTTGTAAATAGAGTAATTCTTATAAACATATTTTAGGCCTATTGATGCTGTTGATACTATAGATGCCAGGAGTGACATATTTAGAATAGTTGTGCACACAGCCTGGCACCAGTGTTGCATATAAACATTTATTTGGACATTTTTAGACCGCTGAAACCAATGGCTGTTGTTTATATGTTGTTTATATTTTCCAATGAGAAACAAGAGTCAATATTTAACTTCCAGCTCAATTTTTCACAAATTTATGCTCAGAGAGCTAAAACTAAACTAAAAGTTAATTGTGAAACAGTTTGGGCTGCT
>JACM01052994.1:0-19195 GCA_000787095.1 Periophthalmodon schlosseri | reverse complement strand
AGGTGATGTTGTAATGTGTAAATGGTAAGTCATTGAAGGCCCAAGGGTGAAACTTCAAGTACAAAACAAAACACAAGATATTTTGTTTTTGTTTGTTCAGAATTGTGTCACCTCAAATTGCATTTTCGATTCAATAAATTGTGCAGCCCTTCAGTCAACTAATTCTTGTTCCAATCAATGTTTGAATGTTGCTAATTTTCTCATTTTAAATTTTTCCAACAAGTTGAAAGCAGTTGTCCATAACCATCTGTCCAGCTTCAGAGAGCAAAGCGTCAAAACATAACATTGAAAAACTGATCTGAGAAAGGAGCAGAGTTACAGTAATGAGAAGCAAGACCAAAGTTTAAATAAGTCGTTTGAATGCTAGCATGACCTTTTAGGATAATTAGCTCAAAAACATGTCAGAAGGTAAAGTTTGAAAGTGACTCAGAAGTTTGTAAATTAAAGCAGAAATTATCCAGCCCCTCCCTTTAGCTCAGGAGGAAGTTACACAACACAGCAAAGACTTTAAGGTTAAGGGCATCGTTTTAAGTAAATGTCTTTTGGGTTTCTTCAAATGCAGATCATATGGGATTTCATGTCTGCATCCTATGAGAACATATTTTGATTATTTTCTAAGAATGTGGGACCAAAATATAATCATCTTGACGTTTAGTTGTTGTGTCCTTAGGCAAGACACTTCACCTACATTGTTTAGTATGAATGTGGTGGGTTAGGATTGAATTTGCTCCACGGATTTTGATGAACCTTTCAGGAAACTTCTTTGGTCTTTGCTGTCACCGGGCCAAGTTACAGGTCGGATCTGCGGAGAGACGATCCCACTCACATTATTTGTACGTCAAAATAGCCACAATGAAACCGTTTAACAAGAGGAAATACGTTAAGTCTTAACTAAATAAACACGAAGTCCAGTTGGTTCAGATTCTAGAATGTGATGATGTCATAATGTCAGATGGGGGCAAGAGCCAGATTTTCCTGTTGATTACATTGTACTTGAAATACTGAAATATCTAAAAGGTAAATTCACATTCCTGTTAGTGACTAGACCCCAGAACTCACTGTAGTACAAAAAAAAAAAAATCTGCATTGTAACATCTGTATTGAATTATATTGTCTTATTGACCTACCCGCCCCTCCAGCTTTTGCCTGTAAATGCTACTAAACCGCACATTCTTTGTAGTGGCACTTCCGGTTAAGCGGGAATCTCATTAATTTCAATGGAGAATTTCAGAAAAGTTTTGTCGCTAAAAAATGATATAAAGCAGTTTGATTTATGTAAAACATTCTATGTTCTTGTGCATCAACAAGTCAATAATGGGCTGATTCTTTGGGAGGCTTTAAAACAGCTTTGTAGTCCTTATAGAACTCAGCCCTAAGGCAACTTCCAGAATAAGTTGGATAGAATGATGTGATGTCGTCTGAAATCGCAGTCGTCTATTGGTAGTTTTCAATTTCTAGAGCCAGATTTCCCTATTGATTACATTGTACTTTGCCATGAAATATCCAAAAGGTAAATTTACAAATGTTGAACCTGATCATTTCTATTGTTGACTAGACCCAAGAACTCACTGTATTACAACAAAAACTGCATTTTAATGTAGTACAACAAAAAGCTGCATTTTAACAATTTGAATTTTAGCTGCCCCCATCTGTATTAAAAGATATTGGCCAATAGAATGTTGTGATGTCACCTGAAACCCAGCAATCCATAGGTTTGAGTGATGAAAAGTTAGGACAATTTCCATAGCCACTAACTATTCAAAACAAAATACATCTTCTGAATAGTCAGCAGTCCTCAAAATGGCACCATATAACCCATGAATAAGCACATATCTAAGAGTCCATTTACAGTGAGCATATTGTGCTTGTAACTTCCTACATGAAAATTGTATGTGACCTTGAGTACTATATATTTAGCCAGTACCTCTGTGATGTGAAACCAGCTGATGATTTATCTTCTCTGCGGCGCATTCACTGCACTTCCTCATTAACAGTGTCCCCTCTGCTCCTCGCCGCCACCTCTGGACCCCCCGAGAATCACAAGTATTTAACCAACAATGTGACCCCGCTCTGCTCGCCATACGGTTTACAGATCTGCATAACCCGTCACCTGTCGAGGGAGGGCACCCCGGGGCGTTAGCATCTGCGCCGCTAACCACGCGCTCACATCAAACAAGGCTACAGGGACGTTAGCGCGGGGAGTCTAGCGCGGGCAGGCTAACACAGCTGTCTCCACCTGTCCGCGGGGTAAAGAGCACGGCCCGTAAAATGGAGGAGCAGATGGGAGCTCGTACATGGCTCACCTTGTGGCTCGGGTCCTGTCATGGCGTTTACCCTCTGGACGCGTTAGCCTACATTAGCATAACATTAGCATAACATTGGTGATGAATGCAACTTTTGGTAAATAAATATGAGTCATGAGTTTTTCAAAGGCAATGAGGAAAGTTTAGAATTATTGGAGCAAAGTTCTAAAGGACATTTCACAGTTTAGTTGGAGTGACTGGCTGTCGCAGTAGCCAAATTATGGACCATTTTGTCTCGATAGAACGAGGCCAACCCAAACCCAGCCAGAGCAATTTGCAGCCCAGTCTCTTCAACTGCAGCAAGTCTACACATGTGAAACTTTCAAATGTATTGTAACTTGACATTAAAGGTGCACTGCGTAACTTTTCTGGAGGAGCTTAAGGTACTTTTACTTCAGTTTTATGCAGTCTGGAACAGTCTTTATGAAGATGTTTAAATCCAGGCTCAAAACGGTTTTGTTTATCTGTGCATATGACTGAAAGGTTTTTAATCTGCACTCTTAATATTAACTTTATTACGATTACTTATGTTTTGATTTGTTTGTACTGTGATTTTAACATCTTTCTTATTCTCTAAAGCACTTTGAATTACTTTGTGCAATACAAATACATTTGCCTTGCCTACTTGTCTCCATTAAGATGTTGTTGGTTTACCTAAGTTACACACTATGGCATTAAACTTAGCTATTTCCATGGAAACAAGCAGGGCCACCAGGCCATGTTACAGGTCAGATATGTTTTGATGTATTTTTGAACTATAAACACACCTATATTGAAATAATTGCAAAAAATAAATTTAATGCACTATAGTGGAACAGTCCAGCTAAAGAAATGACTTCTCTATGGAGACAAGCAGGTGGCATAGTCTTCACCAGAAAAGTTACACATTGTACCTTTAGCAGATTTCTATTTTTGCTATCAACACCTTTTACTGTCGCCTGCCACTCATAACCTTCATTTCTAGAATTTGTGTTATTATTCCCAACTATCTTGTCAATCCAGGCAGCATTCCGCATTTTCCTGCTTTTTTTTGTTTATTTCCAGTATTGAACATTCTTAAAATTCAGGGCATGAGGAGGAATCATATCTTAAAAATATCTTGTTGAAGTGTGTAAGGCACTTGCCCTTGATTTGAAGGTTGGTTGTAAAAATCACACTCATGCATCTCGCGTTGATTTGAGTCCATGCTGTCTGCCTCTGCTGGTCGTCCTTGGTATCACAGGGCCTGGAGCCAAAATCAAGGGCGAAAACTGACAAGGAAGTGAAGACGTTTCCATGGCGCAGCAGGATAGCGAGAGAAGCACAGATTTGAAAGGTAAAGTCTTCCTCACCTTGGTTCATGATGAGGTAGATATGGTCCAAATGAGTCCATGTAGTGCTATTCTCCAAAACCAGAGCCATTTTGTGAGCAAGAGTGAATCAGTTTTGGCACAAATGAAGCGTTGAACCATAATTTCAGCTCGTTGAGTCGTCAGCTGAAGGCAGAGGAGCCGGGTGCACAGCCAAATGGAGGAGAAGGGAAGGTTGTCTTAAATATTTAGACAAAGAACTATGTGTACAAGACATATTTATGCTGTGAGCTGTATTAATTTTAAAAGAGCCATATGGAGCAAAAACAACTCGAGCGGTGTTCTTTCATCATTATCTTTACTCAAACTTGCATTTTGATTCATGCATGTTTGAGCGTCCCTGTAGTGTCCTGCGTTTGAGGCTTGAGGGCTCAGAAAGGGTCTGTTTTCACCTACCCCCTATCTCCGCCCATTGCTCTGTACTTACTTGTGATTGTTTGAAAGTTTCAGATTCCGGGTCATACATGAAGGATTCAAAAATGTTGCGTAGCCATTTTTCAACAATAAAAACAAACCTGCTGCTTGTTACAGTGAAATGCCACTATAAAGAGGCAGGGCTTTTCCGTTTGAACAGAACAACAACAGATCTGAACAGGAAGTCAGTGGGCCTGTTTCGATTATTTAGCCATTTTTGATCAATATAGGCTTTGTCCATAATGGCAGCTGGCAACTTCTGGTCAGAGGGACAGTAAGCAACATCATTTTTGCACCTATTTTATCCTTATGCACTAAACTCACTAAATCCTGGCAGATCCGGCAGTGGACAGGGAGCTGCAGGTAGATGTCACTAACAACACGTATTAACATGAGCCAGAACAGAAGACGTTGAACTTTGTGCCAGTTTTTGTTTCATGTGAATAGGCCCAGTGATTACAGAGATATTAACCGACGCATATCAACGACGCATCTGAAAGTTAAAAGACCCACTCTACAATTGAAGCTTCGCAGCAACATTCCCTGGGCGTGTGATGCTAACTGTAGGCTCTGCTCTGTCTGAAGCTGTTACTCAGGTTAGCCTTCAATCTGAGCTTTGTTTTAATACAGTCTCACCAGAAAGAACTGACTAAGCTGGAAGTAAAACAGGTGACATGATTTGTGCTGTTAAACAAGTCTCTCTCATGTAAAATTAGTCACAAGCTGGTTAGCATTAGCCAACCCACCTTTTTTTGTTGAAAATCAAACATCTAAATCTAAACAGGCCCATGAACACTTGTATTGATCTCACCCACCCTCTCATTTTTCTCTTCTTTCCACTTTCTCTTTTTCTCCCCTATATGCCTCCTTTACTCCTATACCTCCCTCCTCTCTCTATCTCCCCACTCTCACCCTTTTATCCTTTCCTTCCTCTCTCCCTTTACTTCATCTCTGTTTATCTTTAAATTTTCCATGTAGCCTACCCTCTCTGTACCCCTCTCTCCATTCTCTCTCCCACCTCTCTCTATCTCCATACTCTCTCTCTTTTGCCCCTTCTTCCCCTTTGCTCCATCTCCCTTTCTCTATCTCCCCTCGCTCACTGCCACCATTCTATTTTTCTCTTACTCCTTCCTGTGTCTCCCACTCCCATCTCTCTGTCTCTCTTCCTCTACTCTACCTCCTCCCTCCTCCCTCTTTCTCTCCATTCTTCTCGCTCTATATCATCCCTCTCCTTTTCCTCCACCTTTACTCCATTTCACTTTCTCCCTCCCCTTGCTCTCTCTATTTGTCATCCTTCTCTCCCTCTCCACCTTTCTCTCTCTCTCCCCCCTCATCCCCACATCCCTCTGTCTCTTTTCGACTACTCCATCCCTCTCTTTCTCTCCCACTCCTTTCTCCCCCTTTCTGCCTTCCTACCTTTCTTTGTATCTTTTTCTTTTTCTTGAGTTTTCAGTTTTCATCTTAAATCTTTTTTGGCAGTGTTTGCTAATGTGTGCTATGCGTCACCATGGTAACTGCTGAACATTCCGTCATCAGCATAGAGGCAGAACACCCCCATTGTGATGTCACTGCAAACTATTAATAGGATTCTGACCTGTCCTCCGGCTCAAATTTTATGAGCTTTTTGAAATGTTATGTGAACCAAACCATAATCTACCTCTCCACTAGAGTCTTTGCCGTTTGTTTATTCAAAGAATGACTTGTTGTACCTCTTTCATTTGTCGTATATTTTGGTGCAATCACTTTTATTTAATGAAAAACTTCTGACTTTCTGGTCTTCTGTTTTCCTTCTAAACTCCAAGAGCCACATTTGAGAGCAGATGTCCTCCTCTCCACAGTGGAACCTTCTGTCTCCTGTTCAGGCCTCCAGGTTTATGATAGTCTTGGCCTCGTTCTCCTGGCCTGCTCTCCTCTGCTCTCTCTCTCTCTCTCTCTCTCTCCACTTCCCATCCCCTCTCTCTCTCATCTCTTCTTCCTCTTCACCTTTACTCCATCTCTCTTTCTCTATTTTTCAGTCTCACTTCTTTCCACCCTCTTATCTTTTCCTCTCTCCCGCTCTTTTTCTTTCTCTCCCTTCACATGCTTCCTGCTCTCTATACCCCCATTATCTCTCTCCCTCCTCTCTCTATCTCCATCTCTTTCATTCCTTCTTCCTCTTTTCTTTTACTCCATCTCTCTTTCTCTCTCTATTTCTTTTGTCTCTCTTCCTGTCCACCCTCTTATCTTTTCCTCCCTCTCGCTCTTTTTCTTTCTCTCCCTTCACATGCTTCCTGCTCTCTATACCCCCATTATCTCTCTCCCTCCTCTCTCTATCTCCATCTCTTTCATTCTTTCTTCCTCTTTCCTTTTACTCCATCTCTCTTTTTCTCTCTATTTCCTTTGTCTCTCTTCCTGTCCACCCTATGATCTTTTCCTCCCTCCTGCTCCTTTTCTTTCTCTCCCTCCACATGCTTCCTTCTCTCTTCTACACCCCCATTATCTCTCTACCTCCATCTCTTATATCCCTTCTTCTTCTTCCCCTTTACTCCATATCTCTCTCCATTTCCTCGCTTCCATCCCTTTCCTTCCTCCTCTCTCACCCACGTCTCATTTTTCTCTTCTTCCCTCTGTCTTTCTTTTTCTCCCCTTTAGTACTCCTTTTCTCTTATATCCTCCATTATATCTCCCTCCTCTTTCCTCTCTCCCTTTACTTCATCTCTGTTTATCTCTCAATTTTCCTTGTTTCCTTCCCTCTCTGTATTCCTTTCTTTCTATCTCTTTTTCCATATGCTTCCTTCTGCATCTCCCTTTCTCTCTCTCCCCTCAACCTCTCACTTACTGTCACCGCTCTATCTTTCTCTCACTCCTTCCTGTGTCTCCCACCCCCATCTCCCTGTCTCTCTTCCTCTACTCTACCTCCTTCCTCTTTCTCTCCCTTCTTCTTGCCCTATCATCCCTCTCTTTTCCCTCTTCCCCTTTACTCCATCTCACTCTCTCCCTCCCATTGCTCATCTCTTTCATTCAAATGTGTGCGAGAGATGTATGACCCTCTTCCTCTCACTCTCTCACTCCTTCTCTCTCCACTCTGTCTTTCTCTCTCCCACCCATCCCTCTATCATTCAAATGTGTGTGAATGATGCATGTCCTCCTCTCTCATCCATCCTTCCATCTCTTTCCTCTCTCTCTCTTTTCTCCCCCCCAGCTCCATCCCTCTATCACTGAAATGTGTGCGAATGGTGCATGGCCCCCCTCCTCTCCATCCTTCACTACCTCTCTTTCTCCTTTCTTTCTTTCTTTCTCACTATCTTCATCCTCTGTCTCTCTCACCCATCCCTCTATCATTCATACGACTCTGAATGCTGCCCGACCGTCCTTGTCTGCATCCCTCACTACCTCTCTTTTCCCTCTCTCTCACCCATCCCTTTCTCCTTTGCCTCTCTCTATTCCTCACTCACCCCCTTTCTTTCTCTTCTCTTCCTCTTTCTCACCCATCCCTCTGTCATTAATGAGTTTGTGATGCAGATGCACGACCCTCCTCCTTTCCATCCCTCACCCCCGTCTTCTGCACCTCCACCTATCTCTCCATTATTCAGAATCCATCCATCCCTTACTCTCTCCCCCTTTTTCTTCTCTCTTTCTTTTTCTCACCCATCCCTCTATCAGTTATATATGAATGTGTGAATCATGCAGGACCCTCCTGTCCATCTCTCACTCCCTCTCTTTCCTCTCTCTCTATCTCTTTCTCCCCCCACGTTCCCTCTATCTTTCAGATCTGTATGAACAATGCACAAGTCTCCTCCTCTTTACCCCTCACTTCCTCCCTCTCTGTCTATCCCCCCTTTTTTCTCCATCTCTCTATCCCCTCATGTTCCCTCTATCGTGTGGACTGATACAGAATTGTCCTCTACATCCCTCACTCCCTCCCTTTATTCTCTTTCTCACTTTTCTCTCTCCATTCCTCATTCACACTTTCCCTCTCTTTCTCACCTATCCCTTTATCATCCATATGCACAATCCTGCTCATCTCCATCTCTCACTCTCTCCCTCTCTCATCCCTCTTTCATTCATATGTGTGTGTATGATGCATGGCTCTCCTTCTCTACATCCCTCACTGCCTCCCTCTCTTTCTCCATCTCTCCTTCCCTTTCTCCCCTCCATCCCCCTATCATTCATATGAGTGTGAATGATGCATGACCCTCCTCTCCTCCCTCCATCCCTCATTCACTCTTTCTCCTCTGTCTGTCTCTCAGTCTATCCCTCACTCTTGTCACACGACGCCGCAGTAAACAAACACAGGTATTCTTCACCATGTCCCAGCATCCATCAGTAACAACACTGTCCCTCTGCTGACGGGAGTCTGTGTGTGAGCTTTGGCTCATGTGGGTCTTAAAGCGAATATGATGTTTTTTATGTTTTTCAAATCATTACTTGGTCTGGTGGAATAGTACATTTTATCAGACTTTTACATCAGTTTGTGAAGAAAAGTTGTTTAAAAACTTGAAAATTGCAGTAAGTAGCTCTGAGTTGTAAAATGGAATCTCTCCATCTATGTCCTCAGTGCACACAATTCCATCCAAAATGCAGGGCCAATATAATGAATTACCCATCAGATTTGTGTAGCACCTTTCATGACGCCCAAAGACGCTTAGCAGTGCATTATTCATTCACTCTACACTCGATCGTGGTAAGCTACTAGTGTAGCCACAGCTGCCTTGGGGTAAACTGACGGAAGCAAGGCTGCCAATCAGCGCCAACGGCCCCTCTGACCTCACTCACGCACCACATTCATACAAGGCAATGTGGGTGAAGTGTCTTGCCTAAGGACATATCGACAGTTACTGCTACTGCTGCCCCACTGTGGCACCTGGTCCCAGTGGTCTCCCATCCAAGTACTAACCAGGTCCAGCCCTGCTTGGCTGCTATGGCCACATACACACAGTTTAAAAAAAAAATAAAGATGCTGTCATTTATTATTATTAATCTAAGCATAACTAAGCGTAATTTAGACAAGTTGGGTAACAGTTATAGAATTACCCTGTCCATGTCCAACCAGGAAGTACAATTATAATATGGTTTGGATCTGGGGTTGGAGTTTTAAATACATGGCAAATTGTATTAAGCTCCCATTTCCATTCAAGCATGTAGTATTGTCCTTCTTGATCAATACTCGTGGTTTTCAGATTCTAGAGTGTGATGATGTCATACTCTCAGATGGGGGGTAAAAGACAGATTTTCCTGTTGATTACATTGTATTTTGCTATAGAATATCAGTGACTAGACCATAGAACTCACCCTATATAAACATGAATCTGATTTTTTGCTATTCATTTTGGCCGTCCACCTTCTGTATTAAATATTATAGTCTCAGAGAATGCTGTGATGTCATCTGAAACCTGAGACGTCCTAAAGAGGCCGCATTTTTCATTTTTATGTACACCAAACCTTGCCAAATATGGATTTTGTTCACACTAGTAAGCTGAGAAAAGGCACCAAAAACAAGGCTATACTAGAATGTCAAAACTGCTGACGAATAAACCAAGTAATATCACTTTCCTGTTGATACAATAGACTCGTTTTGGTGAATACTGTTCTGATCTGGACCATTTAGGCCTGAAATGCGTGTGGGCGTTGAAAAGTTAGTTAGCAGTGAGATTGTGCATTTTTTAGCTCGGGCCATGTAAACAAAGTGGGAGTTCTGATGTGTAATTCCTCTTGCTTATTACTGGTAAATACTTCTGCACCGAACCAACTGTCGGCAACAACCAAAAGCCGCCCCAAAGGACATCAAACTCCAAATGTGAGACTTGTAATGAGGATCCAAGTTTGTCCGCTACTGATTTATGTCGGGAACGAGGGAGAGAGGACAGGGGGAGGAGAGGAGGGGGGAGAGAGGAAAGAGGAGACGGGTAGGAGTGAAGGCGGGGAGGAAGGAGCAGAGGGAGAGAGGAGAGGGGAGGAGCAGAAGGGAGGGAGAAAGAGAGAGGAGAGAGATATGGGGGTGCAGAGGGGAAGGATGGAAAGGGGGAGAGAGATGCAAAGGGGAGGGGGAGAGTGGGGGCAGAGGAGAGAGGGGGATGCAAAGGGGGGGGGGGGAGTGGGGGCAGAGGGAGAGAGGAGAGGGGAGGAGCAGTAGAGAGGGGGAAAGGGAGAGGAGAGAGATGCGGAGGGGAGGGATGGAGAGGGGGGAGCGGAGGGAGAGAGAGGAGGAGAGGAGCAGTAGAGAGGGGGAAAGAGAGAGGAGAGAGATGGGGGTGCAGAGGGGAGGGATGAGAGGAGCAGAGGGGAGGGAGAAAGAGAGAGGAGAGGGAGGGGGGTGCAGAGGGGAGGGACAGAGGAAAAGAGCAGGAGGGAGGGAGAAAGAGAGAGGAGTGAGATAGAGACGGGATATGCAGAGAGGAGGGGTGGGAGAGAGGGAGGGGGGAAAGGAAGTATAGAGAGAGGGAATAAAGATAGGTAAAGAGAGAATGAGAAGAGAGAGAGAAGGGAGAGAGGAGGGAGGGAAATAGGGGATAGAACAAATAGAAACAGGAAGGGAAAAATAGGGGAGAGAGGAAGAGAGATATAGAGAGGTATAACAGACTGGTGATTGCGAGACAGGGTTAATAGAGAAATGGGAGGTGAGGGAGCTCGAGATGGAGCAGGGATGAGAGGCGAGAGAGAGAGAATAAGGAGAGAGAGAGAGAATAAGGAGAGAGAAAGAATAAAGAGAGAGAGAGAATAATGAGGTAGGGTGAAGTTGAGGGAGATTGTGAGAGAGGGGGAAGAGGGATAAGGAGGAATAATAAAGAGGGAGAGAGGGGTAAGGAGGGGAAATGATAAAGAGAGAGGGACAGGGGAGAGATAATGCGGGGAGGCTAACACGGGGCAGGGGAGAGAGAGAGGGAGGATGCAGAGAGGATAGCTCAGGATGGAGAGGGGGAGAAAGGGAGTCAGTAATTTGTAGTAAAAGGTCGGTGGTGCTGATGGCTTCATCCGTCTGAAATGGCAGCAGAGCGCAGAGTGGGCGAGGGTCAGACAGGATCACACAGAGAGGGGCCACTACAATAATAACCAGTCCTCCACAGGAACACACCCAGGCAACAGCGCTAACATGCTAAATATCTCATTTACAGTCAAATGTGTTTAGGATTATTTTTAGACCTATATTTTTGCGTTCAGTTCTTCACCTGATTGTATTTTAGTTTTTTATGCTAGTTAAATATTGACTTGAGTCGACGGGGAGGGGGGGAAAAGGGATCTGTCCCAGGCCCCAGGGTCTTAAGGGCCCAGAATTGGACCCTCTGTCTATTAATTTATATTAGAGGGGGGCCCATGTAAGGCTTCTTGCCTTACATGGGCCCTCATCTAAATTTCTGTCAACGGGCCTGCAATCAAGTATATATAAATACAACTATACACTGTTTTTGGAGAGAGAGAGAGAGAAAGAGACAAACAGAGAGAAACAGAGAGGGACAGAGAGAGAGAAAGAGAGACACAGAAAGAGAGAGAGAGAGACAGCAAAAGAAAGAGACAGAGAAAGAGACAAAGAGAGAGAGAAACAGAGAGGGACAGAGCGACATGGAGAGAGACAGAAAGAGACAGAAAGAGAGAGAAAGAGAGACAGAGAAAGAGAGAAAGACAGAGAAAGAGACAGAGAGAGGGAGACAGAAAGAGAGAGACAGAGAAAGAGAGACAGAAAGAGAGAGACAGAGACAGACAGAGAAAGAGACAGAGAAAGAGACAGAGGGAAAGAGAGACAGAGAAAGAGGCAGGGAGAGACACACAGAGAAAGAGACAGCAAAGGAGAGAGAGACAGAGAAAGAGAGACAGCGATAGAGAGAGAGACAGCGATAGAGAGAGAGAGACAGCGAAAGAGAGAGAGACAGAGAAAGAGAGAGAGAGAAACAGAGAGAGACAGAGAGACATAGAGAGAGACAGAAAGAGACAGAGAAAGACAGAGAGAGAGAGAAAGAGACAGAGAGCGAGAGAGAGAGTGAGTCCTCATAGCACAAAATGAATAACAGCCCTCATGATTCCCAGACCTTTAACTGTGGTCGCAGTATTCCAATGACAATACTTATGTAAAAGTGTGAAAACCACTCTGCTTCTGAGAGGTGTGAAGCTCTTACAAACTCATCAGGGTGAATAATTAGAATGGTAGGAGCACATCAGGAAAGTAGGAAATAAATTCAGACCACTAACAATGTCACATTTTTAGGACTGTAAAAATCAGGTACAGTGCTTTAAAATCCCTGATCTGCCATTCTAAAAAAAAAGAAAACTCGCCAAGTCACCCACATGGTATGAAGAATGAATAAATAAATGTATACATGCTGTTGTGTAACCGAGTAGGAGGTCCCATTTAAATTTCACAAGGTAATTCTGGCATTCACATTTTAAAATATACAAAAGCGTGATGGGCCATTGTTTATGATTTATTAGGCTGACAGAATGTATCATTTTCTGAGATTACACAATGTTTCACTTTAAAATATAAAACCCAGAGCTGCGGAGAGCTTCAACTAAGCGACCGTCATAACCAAAGCAGCAGGGGGTAAAGTTATGAACATGAGCACATTATTTGTTTGCTTGCAATTGGCCAAACAATGTTTATCGGAGCATTGACCTCAGCCTTTACATTCTCACACCCCCATCGTGACTCACTGGGTAGAAGTTGCCATATGAGCCATAGCCAGTACAGCTAAACATTTATGCTCATTTACATTGTGTTGCAAGGAAGAAAACTCACGTCTGAACCTGCTGTTAATGGCCACCACGTGAACAAGGCAGCGCACACACCAGTCTGTCTTTAGAAGGATGGTTGATCAGTCACATCTGTGGAGCAGAGAGCTGGGTTTGGCAGTGATGCATTCACAGTCCATTGCTGGTGGGAATGTCCATCAACCACCCGGTCACAGTTGGATTCTGTCGACTGTCTGTTATGGTCCTACCTGCCTTTAAGCAGCGGGGTCACAGAGGTCACTTCCCTGTCTCCTCCTCCGCTCTTCACTGTGACTTTGGCGTGCTCAGGTCGGCGTCCAGAACAAACCTGTGGATTTGTAATCTAAAACTTACTTTCTGTTTCCAAACTGCCTACTTCTCAACAGTCAGTTTTTTGTTTTTTTTCCCTGGACTGAAAAATGGACAGCAACCCTTCAGCTCACCTTATGATGGCGAGCTTTCCAGATGTACCTCTGCAGTACGATACAAATTGACTCTCAATCCGCATACATCCTACTGTGGAACTTTTGAAACCTATTCTTATCGTTTCTGGAACTTATTATTCTTTTGAATTAAACTCGGGACATCATTTTCACGTCAAACTGTTGCCTCAAACATTTATACAGATACTCCTCACTGTCTATCACTGTTGTTTGTCTTGTTTATAGTTAATTTATTATTTAATACATAGCAATACTTTTTTGGTTTAAAATTTCAATACTGGTCGTTTGTGTTTATTCACACCTCAGGGTCCTATAAAAACAGCTTTCTGACGCTGCCAGTTGTAATTACACATTACTTACCGTGGCCATAGTCAACCTCCTATAGCCTATTAGCATTACAACTGCCTTATATCTGTCTGAAGGGAGGAACTAACCACACTAGAACTAACATATCCTAGTTGTTTACAAGAAGGAGTATCTATTATTAACTGAACTACCCTAAGGTGTGAACTGTCACCTGAGTCATATTTTGCATGTTTTTCATTCAACACCCTAATAAGTTATCTAGCACATATTAGCATGTTCTAATTATCCCCGTTGTTTTCCTTGTTTTGGTTTGGAAATCAAGTTGACAGATTTCAGTGTTATTTTGCTATGTATCCATGCTGTTGTTTCTGAGTGTTAAATTGAGTTGCCTGCGCTCGTCCCATTTGGCCACGTGTATTTCCACCTCTCCCCTGTTCATGCCTCTCTGTTGCTTTGTGCGTCCCCTCTCTGTCAGTGTTAGACAGCGCTGCAGGTTTGTATCTGCGGACAGCGCGTTAGCAGAAGGCTCGAGCTTTGACAGGTGTCAACTCTGCAGGACAAGACTCATCCAGGAATTAGACCGCTCCAGCGCCTCCCGAACAGGTGGGTCATGCTGATAGAGCCAGCACATAGACAGGTCCACTGCCCGGATATGGACCAGCGGACACCATGCCAACATTTAGAGCAGTGAAGAGGAGCGGGAGAGATGGGAGGCATATGGACAGGTTTATGCAGCGGACTGCCAAATATTACATCTTCACAAGTCTTATCAAAGGAGTGTGCTTGAAAGTCTGGATAGAGGAAAGAAAAAACATAAGTATGTTTTTAACAAGCATGGCGTCACTCCATACATTTGTCAGTGTTTTTATTGTACATAAAAATGCTGGCTTTCAGATAACACAACATTTTATAGGCCAATAATACTTAATACAGATGGGCGGTTAAAAGGCAGATTTTTCTTGTAATATGGTAAGTTGTAAATGGTAACTTTTTTAAATAGCGCATTTCCACCTTCAAAGCTCTTTACATCAAGGAACCACTCACCCATTCACACACATTCATACACCAGTGTACACAGACACTGGGGCGAGGTGGGTTAAGTGTCTTGTCACGGACACAACAACAGCATTTATCTGTGGGATCTGGAATCGCACCACCAACCTGTGGGCCAGTCGATCTAACCGCTCTACCAATGATGTTTAGGTCAAGATTCAAACCACCAACCTTCAGATCAGTGGACAAACAAACTCTACCAACTGAGCTACTGTCGCCCATGTAGGGTCTACTCAATAATAAAAATGATCAGGTTCAACATTTGTGAATTTAGCTGTTAGAAATGTCATGGAAAATTAATCAATAAAAGGGAAAACTGGCTCTGTCTGGGATTATGACATCATCACTTTCTAGAATCATCCGTCCATCAATACTTTGCTTTCTTACTGTGACCCTTACCTCGCAACAGGTACAGGTAACTTGGCCTGGTGAGGTCACCTTCTTTTCTCTATGGGGATATCTAAGTCTAATGCCATTTTGCGAAACATTCCAGGCATCTCCATGGAGACAAGCAAACGTTACCGTTAACAATAAGGTATAGGAAAGGAATTAGTATTGTATAGTACAAATACTATATACCTACACTATCAGTCAAAAGTTCAGACACACCCTTTCAATGTTTTTTTTTCTTTATTTTGACTACTTTTTACTTTGAATATACATACAGAAGACATCAAATATATGAAGTAAGATATTTTTCATATCAAATCCTCATTCAAATCCTCAAATCCATCCTTTGCTTTGTTGAAAAATATTTAGTAGTTATTTTACTTTTTTCTTTACTACATAATTCCATATATCTTACTTCATGTTTGATTTCTTCCATATGTATCTAAAATGTAGAAAGTAGTAAAAATGAATTTAAAAAAAGACATTGAATGAGATGGTGTGTCCAAACTTTTGACTGGTAGTATATATGCAGTAGTAGTATTGGTGGTAGCAGTAGTAGTAGTATTAGTAGGGGTAGTAGTGGTAGTAGCAGCAGTAGTAGAAGTAGTAGTGGTAGTGTTGAGAAAATAATCTGGTAATTCGACCAGACTAGCTATCACTGCTATGGCACTGTATTCTGTCATTGTGTCCTTGAGCAAGATACTTTTTTCACCTTGTCTTAAAAGAGTATGAGAGTTTGTGAAGTGCGAAAGGAAGTGACTCAACTTATCCACAAGACCACTGCATCACCATTTGCCATTTACTTTTAAAACCAATTAACTACCAGAGCACTTTTATCTGCGCAGAACTTTAGCTCCGAGTGAAATATGGGGACTTGTTTGCGAGTCACTGTTGTTTGGAGGCGTCTGACAGGAGCAGGGAGTGAGCTGGCTTCATGAGGATAGATGGATACTGTTCCTGGGATCATTTTAACGCTCCATAAACTCCTCTTCTCCACTCACAACTCCTCCCTGCTCCATCCTGAGGTGCACGGCTCAAAGGTTTGACTAATACTCCCAGCCCTTTGCAAATTTCATTTGAAAGGAAGCTTTTTATTATTTATTCATTTATTTTATTTGTTCCCTTGGCAACAGAGGACCGGACTACGCAAGAGTGGCACCTCAAAGAGACAAGGTATTAAAGAGAATCACTGTGGGACCGAAGTGAGACAAAGGGGAACAGACACGGAGACACAAGCCATCAAACAAGCATCACGGTTGGGCTTGTTTTCTGCGGTGTCTCCCCAGGGGCCCATGGATCAAGGTATTTAAGGGACACATTGTGAAGAGAGCATTTATTACTTCTGTAGTGGTTGTTAAATTGTCACTACATATAAGGATTAATGTATTTGGAAAAAATGAACTGTAAAATGTGCACAAGTTGGTGCTGAGTTGGTAAAATGGTCTTATAGACACTTGATCACATTTTCATATAGCACTTTTCTACCTTCAAGACACCCAAAAGGAACCACTCACCCATTCACACACATATTCATACACCAGTGTACGCAGAAACAACTTTTAGTAATTTTTTGTAGTACACATAGACCAGGGGTCGGCAACCCGTGGCTCCGGAGCCACATGCGGACTACCATGAACTATGTTAAAAACAAACACCGCTCACACCTCATAGACGACAGTCCTGCGTAAAGATGAAAGTGACTTCGTACAGCCCCGATTTGCAGACGCTGTGTCCAGAGGTTCAGGAGCAAAAGTCTATGTAGCACTTCATGGATTTCATAAGCAACACACTATAGCTGTTTATACAAAGCTTAAAGGTGAAAAAAAAAACCCAATATATACAGTGTTATCTTCATTTTAGATGTCAAAAAGTATTTGCAGCTTGTTTTTTTTCCGTGTGCATATGGCTCTTTGGGTTTTAAAGGTTGCCGACCCCTGCCATAGACTGTAATATAAATTGGAAAGGGCTAACGTGCTAGCCGCCGCGTTCCAAATAGGAAATGATCATAGACATGCTTCCGGCTCCATTGACTCTGGCTCCAATTCACTTTACATTGAAAAATTGTCACGCCTCTCTGTAGCTGCTGCAGTGAGCCTCGCTATTTTAGTCTTAAAATGTTTGATTGACAGCATTGCTAAGTGCCTGCTCCCTGCTAAACCAGCGGTGCGGGCAGGAAGGGGCATTACATTCAACAGCCTCACTCCGGATTGGCTCTTTAGCTGCTATGATACTCGCGGTCGAAATTCCAAAAATGGAACTGGGCTCCAAATTCGCCCCTATAACTGCTAGCCTTCATTTGACTAACCCTAACACTAACACTATGGGTGACATCACACTCCCAGTAGACGTATAAAGAAGCAGACTCCCTTAGTCTACTTCTTTATACAGTCCATGGTAGTACCATAAGATTGGAGTTGCAAGGGATTGAATGAGTGACTTTGAGATAGTACTAAGGTTTACCGGGATTATCCTTCATTGGGTTATTGGGTCACATGGTGTGGCGTAGACTAGTTTTCGATATTATCATCTTTATATTCTTTGTAACATTACATCGCACCTCAAAATGTGTCTGATACGTCTACATAAAAGTTAGACACCACCCCTGTATACTCTTTGCATCAGTATGTAGAGATAGAATGTCAGGACGTGCCTTCAATATATCCAACGTCCCGGAGAGAATCGCCCTTTCTTTCTTACACTCCCAAACACCAAACGCTCCGTCTGTACTCGGCTCAGGGCGGTTTGACAAGGTGAGCAGCACAAGTTAGCATCGACATCGCCATATGCCCGAGAGCCACACGGAGACCAAAGAAAAGAGGAGGGAGAAGGAGCAGAGCGAACCCAGAACAAAGCTCCGAGGGGGGCTTAAACAACAAGGAGACGAGGAGAGGTGAGATTAGAACTCCAGGCTGCAGACTACAGGAGATACAGAGGTGAAGGGCCCTACGCGACACGGAAGACGGTATAGAGTATAGATTGTAGAGGGGAAAGTATTATAGAGAAGATAAGGTCAGAGTAGACAAAAATGGAATGCAAGTAAGAGTACAGTTACTTCAAAAAATATATAAGAAGTAGAAGTAGTAGTCCAAAAAATTTGTCAAGTTAGAGTAAAAATGTATTTTGGAAAGTTACTTCTCAAGTAATTGTTAGAGTAACTGTCTGAACATAACACAAAATCAAAATTATAGATCAGAAATGAGGAAACACTGAAGGAGCGATGCAAGAAATGCAAATGTTCAAATCTTACTCATGTAAGAGTAGTTACTTCAATACAAATATTACTCATGTAGCCAAGTAGTAAGTGTAAAGTCCAAGAAAGTAGTCAAGGTAAAACTGCATTTAGGAAAAGCACTTCAAGTAATTGTAAGAGTGACTGTCTAAATGTAACATCTGATTTATAATACTATAATACTAAGTTAATGTTATTGGCACGACTAAACCTTAAATGATGAAGAATAGATCACAGAAATGAGAAGCTAAATCTCAAGGAATGGTGCAAGAAACACAAATCATTTAAAATTGTCAACATAAAGTACTCATATTCAAGTAAGAGTACTGTTACTTCCAATTAATATTACTCAAGTAGAAGTATGAAGTAGTAGCATTACTCAAGTAAGTATTTGGGAAAACTACTTGTTACAAATGGCAGGAGTGACTGCCTGGACGAAACATCTGATTTACAATATGATGTTAATGTTAGTGGTTTAATGCCATATTGTAGAACATTCCAGGCAAGGTAACATCTCCATAAGGACAAGCAGGCAGCCGACCTTCCACCAGAAATGTTACATAATGTAGCTTTAATCCCCTAAAAGAAAAACATAAAACACATGCACATACTTCTCTCCTGAGCTCATTACTACAGTTCGTTGGACAGGTAAAGCAGAGACAGTCGGGTCCTACAGTGTGTCCCTTATGTAAACAGCAGTGTCCTGACGGAGCGTATGTTCCTGTCAGCAGCACATACAGCCTGTTGTTGTCACACCCAAGAGGACCAAAATACATCAGCCGGAAGGACGAGGCGTGGATAACAGGAGCAGGTCTAAACAGAGTAACACATCATAAGACACATGAACAGAATCAGGCTGGATCACACCTGGACTACACTCAAGGGAGGCCTGTTCCCAACTGTTCACATGGGGAGAACTAAAGGGAATACAAGTTATAAACCAGTGTGGGGTATAGCTTGATTTAGTATTGTCATCAACAGAAGATTTTAACTTAAAACTTAAAATATTTTGTTTAAAACTATATATAT
>JACM01018107.1:0-22675 GCA_000787095.1 Periophthalmodon schlosseri | reverse complement strand
GTGTGTGTGTGTATATATATATATTTGATTGCAGAAAAAGAGATAAAACAGGATCGATAATAATGCACTGCAGTGAGTCCATGATGCTCTAAACGAGTGGGAGGAAGTTTGAAAACTAATTTTATTCAGTGATCTGGGCCCAAAAAAAAACATTAACTTTCTGGCATAATGAATTCTGCACAAAAGTTTTAAGAGTGAATATGTTTCGTTACTCATTTAAGTAGCTTCTTCAGTTCTGACAGGGTTCTGGTAAGTCACTGCTTTATATCTGTCTAAAGGAAGGAGCTAAGCTTTCTCGCATATCGCCCACACTGAATTCATATGCAAGTAAAAGGTGAAAAAAAATCTTAAATCCCAAAGGTTTTCTTCACCTCTTTGTACAGGTGAATCCTCTGGTCATGTCCACTGAGCAGAAACACTGTCTCTTTGGCTCCATCCTCACTCTGCACTCTGAGACACAGGGCACATTTAGTATTCAGAAAAACCCACTTCTGTCACACTGTGATCAGAGGCTACGACACGTCTAATGACGGCCTGGTTCACACACAGTCTTTTATCTGCCCTCCCTCGCTCACTCCCGCTCTCACACTCTCCCTCCCTTCTTCCCTCTCTCTCTCAGTCCCCCTCCCTTACTCTCTCTCTCTCACTCACTCCCTCTCTCACACTCTCTCTCCCTTCCTGCTTCCCTCTCTATCTCTCCCTCCCCCACTACTCTCTCTCTCCCCTCCTCTCAGTTCCTCACTCGCTCTCTCTCTCTCCCTCCCTTGCTCAGCCCCTCTTCCTCTCTCACTCCTTCCCTCCCTCTCCCTTCCTCCCTCTCCCCCTTTGCCTCCTCGCTCATTCCCCTCTTTCTCCCTCACTCACTCTCTCCCTCTCGCTCCCCCTCACGCTCTCTCTCTCACTCCCTTCCCCTCACTTTCTCGCTCTCTCCCTCACTCTCGCTCTGTCACTCCCTCACTCTCGCACGCTCCATTCCTCCCCCTCTCTCCCTTCCTCCGACACTCCCTCTCCCTTCCTCTCACTTCCGCCCTCCCTCTCACGCTCTCCTTCCCTCCCTCCCTCTCACTCACTCTCTCACTCCCTCCCTTTCGCTCCCTCATTCCCTCCCTCTCCTCCCTCCCTCTCACATGCTCCCTCCTTCCCTCCCTCTCTGCCTCTCGCTCCCTCCTTCCCTCATTCACTCACTTACTCTGTGTGGTAGAGCTGGAATGGTGTGAACTGCAGCTCCAGATTGAGGCAGCTCTCTGTTCACACAAACACAGTAACATGAACCAAAACATGTGTCAGAAAAGGACACAACTGCCCGAGTCAAAGCCACGGTCACAATAACCACGAAATACACTTCAATAAACGAGAGACGAAACTATAGTTTCAGGGAGTCAATATTTATCATGGGAACTTTTTCTTTGTACTAGTGGAAAGTGTTTGCTATTTCTCTGTACCATGTTAAAATTTTAGCGGTAGAGAGTTGTATAACTATCGATGACTCATTTGTGCTAGTCCTTTAGTAATCATGTGCAGTACTGTAATATAATGTGAATCATCACTGGTACAATTCACTGAAATCACTTTACCTGATATTTATTTATTCTATCCACATGCTGTTCTGGACATAACCATAGTAGCCAAACCATAAAGAAAAACTATCCCCCAAAAAGTATTCTTAATGTACAATACTGTTAAAAAAATATGGACTGCAAAAGTTAAATGACAGACTGCAACACTTAAGTAGTTAGTTTGTGTCTATAATGAGTCATCGAAGTTCATAATTCAACCTTCTACAGTTCAAATCTCATCATAGTGCAGAAAAATGACAAAATATTTCCCATTTTAACAAAGAAAAAGTCCCCAAGATAAATACTGACCCAAACAAATGATTGCTCCTCCTTTCATCATACTGAACAATAAGTTGAGATAGTAATTATCATGCCTGTGTTAGATTTCATGTCTATTGTTAAGTCTTTTAAGTCTTTTAACAGCTTTTGACTTAGACTGCATGCTTCCCATTATCCGGGTGTTCTTGAACTGTGTTTTGCAACACTGGCTGCGGTTACATGCACACACAGATCTCATTATTATCAGACTGTTTGAGTTATACGATTATTAAAAAGAGATGTAAACAGCAGAATCTCTAACTTCTCTCATGGTCCCTCTGATACTCACTTCCGATGTTGTGGTTTTCATGTCATTTAAATAATGTTAAAGGTCCAGAACATAAAGAGGTTTTGTTGTGCATGTGACCTCTGTCATTGTAATGACCCATTTCCCCATTGTGAGACAAGTAAAGGTTTATCTTCATACAATGATAATGTTATTACTGATACAAACTACTAAAGTATTTGTACATTGTACATTTAGAATTCCAGAATGATATATCTCCATATCCTCCATCCTCCGCTGCGCCTCAAGTCCATTCAGACGTGATTGTCCAATCAGATTTGTTTTTTCAGTGACACATGTGAAACTAAAGAGCTCATTGGTCACCTATGATTTACAAATAAAATCACATTTATGTCACCTCAGATTAACAGAGTTTAGCGCTTTCCTCACTGATTCTGCAGAAATCCGCAATGCCCCTTGTGATATATTTTTCTTTATTTTTTCCAGTGAGGGTGGATCACGCCTGTCCCTGATTGGCTAATCCACTTGTCAATGCATTTGAAAACGAGGAGATTCACCAGTGACCAAACTCACATCTTCGTAAAGTGTGTATTCTGGATCCCAGTCAACTATTTAAAATATTTTGGGGAATAATCCTGCTTTAGGGTTAGAGTCAGCGGCATACATGTGTTTCAATATGATCGTTTATCGTCCATGTTTTCTTCACACTTCAACTTGTTGTTATGTTGTGTTGTTATGGTTCAGACTTTCACTCACGTGCGATAGACTCCAGGTTGAACTCTGACCCCGGCTCATAGTCACAGTAGATGTTCAGGAAGGGAGTGGCTTTGTCCCCAGAGTCCTGCAGCAGAACAATGTAAAATGAAATGCTTAAACAAGTTAGTTCAGGATGATTTCATTAGATCATATTAAAAATCTGTGTATTCTTTTGGACAGGTATTATTTCATTGAACGGTACAGGTTTTAATAGTACGGGTTTTATTCTAGGGCTGCAACAGTTGCTTTAGCAGTCTGCCATTCATTTTTCAATTAGTTCTTCATAGAATTATTGCTTTTGCACAATGAGATTTTAAAAATACAGTTTAATCAAAAAGTTTGAAACATGGCGACTGAAGGCATTTAGATATAGAATAATTATACAAGTCTGTGTAATCCCTCAGTCGTCCAGGTCTGATCCATAGTAAAAGAAAACTTCAAATCTGTCAACTGAACAAAAAGTTGGTGGACACTGCCTTATATCTGTCTGAAGGGAGGAGGGACAGACAGATGTCTCAGTGTCCACCAGTGACCTGACCAGAACTGAACAAGTGTCTTGGATGAGCAGTGAAACGTCTTCACTCCTACAACTGAATTTTTTTTTTAATATTTAGTGTATTATTGATTCTTTTTTGACATTTGACAATTTGATTTAATAATGCGACTTTCTTAGTTATAAAAAGTATTTTGTCATGTGGTTTAGCGTCTGTAGAGTTCAGATTATGATATAAAAACATTTTAACAGTTGAGTGGTCATGATTATTCCAATTCATTGCTGTATCCCTATTTTATTCAAGTCATGATTGGATTTCTTTTTGAAATATTTTGTATGTGTGTTTGTTTTTTAATAGAATATATCACATAGACAGTTGAGACTACTACACACCTTTATGAACGTGATCCCCACCACCAGACCTCTTTTGGGAGGAGACTTGTTGAAGGCATCGATTGATACGATTTCAGCGTCAACTAAAGACAGAAAGGAAATTAGGTAAATTCTGTGTTTTATATATCAATATATCTCATATTCTACACTTCAAATAAACTAATAAAGAAAATGCATATACCGTATTAACATCCAAACCCCCAAAATTGTATTTAAAATGTTTATATTACGCAAAATGGACTCTTAAGTCATGTTAGGATGTTGTTACCTCTTCGGAAACATACCTGGAGTTGTATTTTGTTTTGTTCACACATGTTATAATGTTGTAATTCTGGTTTATTAGGCTGTCAACATCTCCAAAGCTCAAAATGCTCTGTTCCACCTTGTGATGTCATGAAGCTATAGTTTTCAAGTTAATACCTTTTACCTTTTGTTTAGTAGAGATTGGAAATTCCAGGGCTGAAATTATCCAAATGATTCTAGTGAAGGTATATGGAGTTTAAAAACACTGTGGAGCAATTCCTGTATTACCACTTGATGACATCACAAGGTGGAACAGAGTGTTTTCTGTTTGAAAGAAGAACTCAGTCTAAATATGCAGGATGTGTGTGTTAAACATGTGTAAATGAAATAAAACACAACTTCAGGTATGTTTCTGATGAGGAAACAACATTATAACATAAATCAGAAAATAGCATAATATTGGCCCTTTAATAAAACGATTCAAACAGGGACTGCCTGTGCCACCATAGACTGTGGGAAACACTGAGATACCAATACCAGACTTTATTCTTGTGTAGCTGCGTGCTTGTGTGTAGCTGACATCGCTAACCTTAACACAGCTGAGTATACTGAATGTAACTTATTGCAGTGGATGTCGGCATATGGGAGCACAGAACACACAGTCCCGCCTCCTCGCAGTCTCTCTCTGCTTCATTTCCCACTCACACAGTTGATATCACAGTGCATATTCAAACACATTCATTAAAGTTAAAGAGAGGAAGAAGGCATTCCATTTTACAGCCTATTAGTTTTATCATTGGCTTGTTATATTGTCATCACACCCAAACATATTATACCATAGGCAAAATTACAACATAATGATTTTGTTTATATTCATTCAGTATTTTTATAGAAAAGTTTTCTTGTCTGAATGACAATAACAGGAAGGTTTTACTAAACAGGGCGTAACAAGTATTAGCACGTCAGCCCTATCGTGATCACAGTTTAGCCCCAATTAAAATTGTACCATGACAAAAATACAACGCAATAACAGTATTTTATTATTTTTAATAATTATTATTGAAGAAATCGTTTACGTATTTATGGGTTGTTTTTTTTATATTTTACAAATGGATTCAGAAAAAAAGTTATCTAAAAAGGTACATTTGACTCAAGTTGCATAAATGCATATAATTAATAACACAGTAACAAATTTTGAAGTGTAATATTTAACTGAAGAAAATTTATGCCACTGACAGAAACTCCCCCAGAAAATATTCTAAATGTATAATTAAAAAACACAAAATGCAATAAATAAACAGCAAAATGAAAGACTTTAGTAGTTAGTTTGTATCTGTAATGAGTCATAAAGTTATTTATTCAAACCTGTACAGCTCAAATCTTATGATAGAGTAGAAAAATAACAAAAAGTTGCCAACTAGTACTAATAAAAGGTATGCATTTACGTACAAAATAAAGAATGGGGTAACATTCGTTTGGTGCAAATAAAAATACAATTACATGACTAAATGTTTATATCGGGGTACAAAGAACAAATAGTGGCTAATTACAATGATCGTATCCACAGAGTGAGTCTCCACTGCAGACGAGCTCTCAGCAACTATAAGCTGTAATTAATTGGATGTTTTGTTTCTCTCTTAACTAGTCTTTACAGTCTATCCCACATGGTCTTACTGAATAAATGGTGGCACAGTGAATCCTTATTGAATAATTGTCTTACATTTTGGTGGGGTTAATGTGTCCCTTATTGCCTCTACTAATACAAAATTATGACTAATAGTAAATGGTAAACGGTCACATTTTTAGACAGCGCTTTTCCACCTTCAAGACACTTAAAGCACTTTACATCAAGGAACCACTCACCCATTCACACACACATTCATACACCAGTGTACACAGACATGCAGACATTTTTGGGGGGTAAATGTGTTATTGCCTCTACTAATAAAAATTATGACTACAGATTAAATAAAATTACAAATTCAAATTTATGATAATGTAATGTTAAATATTTTATTATCAATTTATTGCTCATCCAGGACAATACAGGATTACTCAAACATGTATGAATCAATTAAAATATTCCTTTATATGACTGAATAAAGTAATAATGGCAGAACACAGTTACATGGTTAAAAGCTAGAAGATGATTTTATATAATACGCCCCCAATTGAGCATCTGATTGTTTCTCAAACTGTGGGGTTCCTTCATAGATCTGGTTTAACCCTAGATTAGACTTGGAATAGTCCTGTTATAGACCTGGTTCAGCCCTGAAAAAGTCCTGTTATGGGCCTGGTTTAGCCCTAGATTAGACCTAGAATAGTCCTGTTATAGCCGTGGTTTAGCCCTGGATTAGACCATGGATAGTCCTGTTATAGACCTGGTTTAGCCCTGGACTAGACCTGTAATAGCCCTGGACTAGACCTGTAATAGTCATGTAGAGTCATGTAATAGTCATATAGACTTGTATCTTACCTGGGATGTAGGTAAACTGCACCTCTTTGGCCACGGGCCGGACTTTCTGCTGCAGCTCTTGGTACCTAAAACAAACCACTTTTCCTTTGAGAGTAGCGGCCAGTAGTTCCTGATCTCCGGCTTGACACAGCCCGTACATGTTACTCTGCGACGGGAAGCGGCTAAAGCTGTCCTCCACAAACGGGTACGGCTCACGGGACATGCTGACGACAGAAGAAAACGCCAAATCAGACCAAGAAATGCATATGTTTAAACGTCTCCTTACTGCAATGTAGTCCCAAACTCCATGTCCTGATCACGTGACTCTAGAAATTAGAGTCATGCGGCTAAAACTGTGCTATTAAAAGTCTTGGAATAGTGGAAGATTTGGATTTTGGTATTGAAAATGCACTTGAGTAAAAAGTTCTCATTAATAAATCCATGCGACTGCGAGCATCGGCGTTCTCCATTCACAGAAAGACAACATCCGCTTTTTGCAGAGCTGCGTTCAAATAAATCGTAATTCCAGTATTTTCATTATGGCCATTGCAAAAAGTGGCTACAAAATTATTAAGGTGGACCTATTTTAAATAACTCAAACTCTTTGCGCAATTGCATCAGATATTATGCTGAAAATGTAGTATATTCTAAATTAATATATGTGTAAAATACTTAAAATTTAGGACGTCCAGTAAAATTGTAACGCCTCCAAACGCACCACCAGATCACTTCTATTTCGTTGCCATTTGGCTGCAGATACAACGCACTCCAAGTACAATTCTGCCACACACTGGTAGAACATCATACTGCAATAATCCAGCGGAGGTTAACTTTACATTGATTTATAGAAGTAAGCAATTTGAAAATATCTGTAAAAATGAAATGGTAGGTTAATTATATATATTTTTAATTTTTCTCTTTAAATCTGATCGGGGATGAATGAGCTGCTGCCAGGCTCATTTCGATTGAACGTTGTAATGAGGACGTGTATCCACCAGATGTCAGTAAAAGGCGTGTAGTGGCGTAATTTCCAGAAGACTCATTTGTGAACAAACAGTAATATCTAAACAAATAAATTGGTTAAATACACAATCTCATTACCACTTTTTAAGTGGTTTAGTCATTTTGAACAGTATATGGGTAATATTTTATTTATTTATTTATTTATTTATTTATTTATATTTAATTAAAATTATACACATAGAACTGTCATTTTACCTCGCAAGTGTGATATAGTTTACACTTTTAAAAGACATGCGTATAGCCTATAGGTGTTTTACTTATGGATTTTCATAATACCATTAATATGAAGCTGCTGGACAAGGTTGATTCTATTTAAATATATTTCCCCCCTTTTCATTTTGTTCAAAACAGAAATAAGAGTAAAAATATTCCCTTACAAATAAATGTCTGATAAATTGACTCATTTCACATTTAGATCCTGACCTCATGGCTGGTGCCATGAGTTTGACCCCTGTACGAGTGTGTGAGGCCCTGTACGAGTGTATGAGGCCCTGTACCGCTCTGCTCCATATTGTGAGGGGTCAGAGGTGGCCCTGTGTACACCCCCACTTCTCCTAATACCACCTGGTAATCCATTTGCGGGATTAGTGTCCACTGTAATCAGCCACCCTTCACTGTGACACACCTTACCGCAAACTCACACATACTCCTGACTCACACAAAAACCATGAGAGGAAAAGATATAAGGAATACAAGTTTGCCAGCTGAGGTAGTCAATTCAATCTTTATTAAGGACACAGAATATCTGGTTCATACTGAATAGTAAAAAAACAAAAAAAAAATGACCCATCCTAGGACAGTGTCTATGACAGGTTAGAGAACTCATTTCACTAAAACACAGTTAAGATCATTATATTTAATACAAATTTTACTTTCTGGTTGGAAATTATGACATCATACTAGAAATTCCATAATTGTTACCTAGCAACCATGTCGTACACTGGGCCAAAACTCCTCTAATGTACAGAGATTATTATCTGACAAATGAAAAGATAAGAAAGCATATTATTTTGTTGAAATCATGTTTAAAATCTGTCAATATGTCATCAATATGTTTAAGAACACACTACTTACTGTCATTTTTATATTTTTCAACTTTTCTTGGCAAATTGCTTCTCCATTTGGGTAAAACTATTATTTATATTTACAACAGTAATATCCCTCCGAATTCAGTAAAAATGAGAGAGCCATAAAAACCTGTCCTGTGCACTTTAACCAAATGTGTTGTAGTACATACAGTATATACAACAAGCCAACAGATTAAATATGATCTCAGTGTTTAAAGTGTGCACCATGACGACACAGTTGTTCTGGAGTTATCCTTCTGTATTAACTCACTGAATGACTCAGTGGCATAACGTCTTTCTGTGTGGAGTTTGCATGTTCTAACTGTGCATGCATTTTTTAATATAGATGGATATCAGCTTGGTCCCCACATCCTCCATTGCGTCTCAAGCCCAGTCAAATGTGATCGTGCAATCAGATCCATTTTTTTCAGTGACACTTGTGAAGGGAAGGAGCTCACTGGTCATATATGATTTACAAATAAAATCAAATTAATCTCATCTCAGATTGACAGAGTTTAGTGTTTCGCTCATTGATTCTACAGAAATCCGCCATTTTTTTCCCTTTATTTTTTCTGATATAGACCAACCATGCGTGTCCCTGATTGGCTAATCATTCCCATTTGAAAACGGGGAGATTCACCACTGACTAGACTCACATCTTTGTAAAGTATTGAAGAAGTGTGTATTCTGGATCCCAGGCCAGTGCATGCATTGGCTCCTATGGGTTTCAGGGTGTCTTTTTCCTATCACTAAAATCATGTACAATACTTTCCCTAAAATGAATGGGACCTACTGGTAAAATAAATAAATAAATAAAATCCACAGGTGATATGCAGAGTATTTATTTCATTTAGAGACAAATATACATTCATATACATTCACGTTTTTGACTCCTTTGGGTTAATCATTATTTAGAACTACCTTATCCGTGGGTTTAGTTTCACTGTAGAGCTGCTGTAGTCTCACTTAGACTAGGTTTAGCCCTAATATAGCCCAGGTTTAGATCTGGTGGTACTTGGAAAGCCAAATATTATTTTAAGCGGCACTCGGTGTGAAAAGTTTGAGAACCACTGATGTGATATTTTATGCCAAGCTTAGCCTTAGTTGCTATGCTCCATACCTGTACCAGCTGAACGAACCCAGAACAACATCTTAAACCACAAGTGTATTTATCAGGCCTGTAGTCCGCTGAATAAATTCTTGGTTGACTAAAGACATGTCCTGCAGATCGATTCGTCCACTAAAAAGGGGGCGTGACAGAAGCTCTCAGACAGATTACATATCTCTATACAGCTGACTGCTTTACAATTTATGCAGACAAATGTACTAGCAAACAATGCATTTATAAACAAGACGACAGCAGCTCACTTGGTGGAGTGTTTGTCCACTGATCTGAAGGTTGCCGGTTCGAATCCCGCTCTCGACATAAATATCATCGGTTGAGCGGTGAGATCCACAGGTTGGTGGTGTGATTCCAGCTGCCACAGATGAATGCTGTTGGGCAAGAACTTAACCCCACCCCACCCCCCCAGTGTCTGTGTACACTGGTGTAAGAATGAGTGAGTGGTTCCTTGATGTAAAGTGCTTTGAGTGACTTGAAGGTGGAAAAGTGCTATATGAAAACCATTTACCATACAAGGACAGATTAAATGTGTGAATCATGACTATAATCTGCCTTTTTACATGTAAATACCAAAAAAATCTAAATTGTCGGTTAACTCACTCACTCACTTCTCTTTCTGCTGCTGTCAGCCCGAGTATTTCTGCCTAGAACAGCTCTCATCCCTGTATCTATGTAACCCCCCCAGTTATATATGCACGGTTATCCAGAGTAGAGATTATTCATATTCATTCACTATACAGACTTCTGGCGTGAGACGGGTCTATGGTGGTGTGGGACTGGTCTAGGGGCGGTTGTGGAGTGCGGCTGGCACCTGGTCGCACATAAGAGATTATTACTGTGTGTGTGCGCGGGCATTTATTACACTGTGGGGACTAAAATCTGTAAACACACTCACATCATGGGGACCTGCCTACCTTATGGGGACAGAAAACAGTTCCCCATTATTTATAATTAGATCAACATGATGATCTACTCGAGATGATGAACACTGAGGTTCAGGTTAAAGATGGATTGTAACTTTTCTGATGGAGGGTCTGGAAGGAGAGATTAGTATGAAATTAATCTCCATGGAGACAAGCAGGGGACACCACTGGGCCAGTTACAGGTCAGATCTGTGGAGAGGGGACACTAATCAACATAAGATAAGGGGTTCAAGGGATTTTTGAACAATAAAAAAATTGAAATAAAGGCAAGGCAGATAAGTTTAATGCCATACTATGGAAAATTTCAGACAAAGCAATTATATCCCCATGGAGGCGAGCAGGAGGTGGACCGTCCACCAGAAAACTTATATTGCATCTTCATGATTAGGCTAATAGTAGCTCAGTTGGTAGAGTGTTTTTCCACTGATCCGAAGGTTCAAAGGGTCAAATCCCACACAGATCCACTGACCCATAGGTTGTTGCTGGTGCGATTCCAGCTGAGTGCTGTTGTTGGGTCCTTGGGCAAGACACGTAAAGCCCACCTTGCCCCTGTATGGACCTATGTGTGAATGGATGAGTGGTTTCTTGATGTAAAGCGCTTTGAGTGCCTTAAAGATGGAAAAGCGCTATATAAAAAGTGATTTACCATGTGACCAAGGTTAGGATCCTTCTCCAAGAAATGAATGTAAATCAATATAATGTCCCGAAGAAGCATGGAAACCCAACATGTGTGTATTTCTATACGTGTGTGTGTGTTTGTGAGTGCTGAGTGATTGGTCCTGACAGCACCCTCTGTATTGCTGGCTGGTCTGCAGATTTAGTCGACCTGTTTTAGACGTTCTAATCTGGATTAACAGCAGCAGTGTGTCAGTGGGGACGAGAGCCACCCCCACACACTGCCCCTTCACCTGCTTCTCCGGAGATTATTCCAAAACAAAATCCCATAATTATTCCCGGCAATCTATATACTTTGCTGTGTTAGATACTTTATTTGTGGTTTATAATTTAGTTTGTTGTCAAAAAAAGTTGTGAAAACCTGGGATAAAATGCATTTGTTCCATCGCCGCCTGTTCATAGGGGGAAGGGCATCTGGACGGGGATTAAACCAGCTCAGTCCTCTTGCCTACTTCCCTATTTGCTGTTGCACTATTTGACGAAGACAACATCTACTTTGTCAACCTTTTATGCATAGATGGAGTTAATACAGCAGCAATACTTTTGTACTTTTACCGTATAATAACTAACAAAAATATGCCATATAAAATACATTTGTAGAGTAATTCAGTCTATGCAAATATACAAAAGAGTTACATAAATCATTTTCAAACATAAAAAACCTGTCATTTGAAAGTGCAAACAGCCTTAGTCCAAAAAAAACAAAAACTTCTCCAAGTATTCCTCCTTGGTTTGTAGTTTAAATGAAGTGAATGTCCCGTAGTGTCCATGAGCTGAAGCAGTCCTGTCTCCATGGCGACCTCCTCTTATTCCTAAACATATCTGCAGTTTATCTTCTTTTCAAGTCTTCCTTTGGTCCTGATGTAAAAGTCTACACTGGCCTGGCTTCCCACAGTCGTCTTTCCTGGAGCACTACTGAACGGATTGCTGGGTCTTTCCTCCCTTTATCTGGAGATAAGATACTTACTTTTCAGATAAAGCATATTATGATAAATCAAATGAGCTTGTCGGGTTTTGTGCATCTGGGTGTTTGGGTGTGTGCGTGTGGGTTTACAGCACGTGTGGAGTTGAATAGGTCACTGTCCTGTATGTGGATAACATGAGACCTCAAACTCTGAAGAGGGGTGTCAGAGGAGACTCTGGGCGTATTTCACAACTGCATGTCTTACACTGTCCAGAGAGGTGAAGAAAAGTCAAAGATGTGACTTATTTGGTCCTACATTGAACCCATTTTCTTATGTGTAATCAGTATGGTCCTGTTTAGTCCTGATTCAGTCCAGGTTTAGGTTCAGGTTTAGTCCTGTGGTCCAAATCTCGATGAATGTACCCCTATCACAACTCGAAGGTCATTTACTGAAAAGCACAAGAATATATCAAAGGGATAAACTCGTGTCTCAACTGAACTACCACATGTCTGACATTAAGAACCCTGCTAAACACAAAGAGTAGCCTCCTATTAGCCTATTGTAACTTTATACTCACCGTGACAATACACAGGCCTAACGCAAATGTTCATGCTAATTTACTGTAACTTGTGAACCTTTTGACTAGTATTTTTCCTTCAAGCTCGCACTGTTATAAACTTGTAGTAACTGCGCAGCCTGTTGCTTACCTCCTGTGTGGCTGTGCGCCGGTGTGCGCGCGGTGGGAGGGGTTTGTGAAGCCACTTCCCTCTAATTAGCCGCGTGTGCCGGTAAAGGAACTCAGAGGTGACTTGAGACAGGCGCGCGGACATCCCACTGGACTTCACCTGTGGGATGAGTTAAACGAGAGACAGACATTCAGTGAGTATTTAGCAGCGTGCCGCGCGTGAGGAGGCAGAGTTGATCCTCAGTAAAAGCTCTAATTGCACTTTTGGAACAAACTCCAGAGTTTAGCGCATACACGCAGAGGCGCAGACTCTGCTGTTCGGGGGCGCACGGCTGGAGCGTGGCGCGTCCGACACAACAAGTCAGCGACAGGACTTAGCAGACGGCCGCTGTGAGGATGATGTCCTATATAAAGCAACCCCATTACACCATGAACGGGTTAAATTTGCCTGCGCCCGGGATGGATGTGCTGCACACGACCGTCGCTTATCCCTGTAAGTACGACTACAAAAATGTACTTTATTTTTTATTACTAAAACTTTGCTAAATGTAGTTTAGATAGCAAAAATGTTTGACCTACACTTAAACTACACAAAATGACGCACAAAGATACTACGAGGCAACCACACTTCACATCTGTGAAACAAGAGGAGCGCTTTCCATGCTCATCAGGGGAGATCGTCAAAACAGATTCTTCAGCAGGGCCTATTGGACAAAATGCAATAATCACAGCGGTGTACATCTTTTCTGTGTAACCTATTCGTTTTCGCGCAATCGTTCCAGTCGTCCTCAAACTTTACGCGCGTGGATCCTTCCTCTGAAAAATCTAATTCTTGTCAATTTTTAACGCGTCCCCATATGATCAGCCCTAGTGCACTGCTGCGTAATAGTGCAGTAACGGCTTTTATTTAATTAATGTTTTGATTTTTGGGAAGAATATCCCTTTAGGCGATTATACAAAGTTTGATTTTAATATGCAAATAATGTACAGTCCATGTTGTCTTCAGACAGTGAGGGAGAATTTTAGACTCTGGGGCAGTCTCCTCCGATAAAGGGAAACACCACATACATTATTGTTGTTGTTGGGATGAAGGTTACCCTAGTAACTTAGTAAAGTAACTTAGCCTACATTCATCCGTATTATTTATATATGTGTCAAATGAAATAAATACCACATCATTTCAAACAGGGGATGTACTAATCTTGACCTCGGTTACAACGTGGACATCTTTAATGATGTATACATAGTTTTAGTCATTTCCCAAAGTGTCGTGTAAACCTGAAAGTATCCTAAAATACGCAGATGAAACCCAGAGCGTCTTTGCTAACCCTTGTGTCTCTGGACGTGCAGCCACTCCGCGGAAGCAGCGGAGGGAGCGCACCACTTTCACCAGGACTCAGCTGGACATCCTGGAGGCCCTGTTCTCCAAAACGCGCTACCCCGACATCTTCATGAGGGAGGAGGTGGCACTCAAGATCAACCTGCCAGAGTCACGGGTGCAGGTATGGAGGAGTGTGATGGGGATTCATCACATTTACATCAAAATCACAGAGATAAAAAAGCCTACCTCTCTCCTGCTGACACCTACACATACTCGTCCAGCTCATTAGTGTCACCACTGGCCTATAGCTAAACATGAGAACCTTTGGTCAACTGCTCTTTACTCTCTTGGATTACCTTTGACTAGCTTTAAACCGCGTTACTATTAATATTCTATTCAATTTTATTTACATAGCACATTTAAAATACAACTGCCCAAAGTGCTTCACACAAAAGTCAACAAAACAGATATACAGCAAATATGTGTGTTTCTTTATGACTCTTGCGGTCTGATATATTTTCGTGTTTCCTGATCTCAGGTGTGGTTTAAAAACCGCCGCGCCAAATGCCGTCAGCAGCAGCAGCAGAGCACAGGACAGTCCAAGCCCCGCCCTCCTAAAAAGAAGTCGTCTCCGCCTCAGGACCCCATTGTTCCGGAGCCTCTCCAGAACCCGGTGGGCTCCTACAGCCCCTCCTCTGCCCAGTCAGGGCCCACCCTGGCCCCCAGCTCCAGCACTGGGAACACCTCCGTGTCCATCTGGAGTCCGGCCATCTCGCCCCTCCCTGACCCCCTGGCCTCAGGTGCCCCGTGCATGCAGCGGCCCTCTCCTTACCCCATGAGCTACGGGCAGCCCTCCTACAGCCAGGGCTACGCCAGCACCACCTCCTACTTCACAGGCCTGGACTGCAGTGCCTACTTGTCCCCCATGCACTCGCAGCTGTCGGGCACCGGGGGAGCCCTCAGCCCCATCACGGTGCCCTCTATGGGGGGCTCTCTGAGCCAGTCCCCGGCCTCTCTGTCCTCACAGGGCTACAGCACGGCCTCTTCTCTGGGCTTCACCTCCGTCGACTGCCTGGACTACAAAGACCAGCAGGCCTGGAAACTGGGCTTCACCACCATGGACTGTCTGGACCACAAAGACCAGAACTCCTGGAAGTTCCAAGTCCTGTAGAGCCAAAAACAAGTGTCAACATTTCTCTGAATCGGCCCTGTGCCAGCAGATATGTGATCCTGCGTTATCATTTTCATGTAGTATTTTTTTCTATCTGTTCCTCTGTAGAGATGCATTTAGTTACATTTTAAGATGAAGGGACCAATGCCTACATCCTCACCCTTTATATGATAGAAACAAACGCCTTTAACAGTGTGTACAGACTGTGGACATGCACTGAGCCCTCCTGTCTCTGACTGTGACTGTACAACAGTGTACTTCAACATAATACTTCATAATATTTAAACTCTTTGTCTCAAAGGCGTGCTGCTGTAACAGGAAGGAGCCCTGACATCAGCCTCCTCTTTCCTCTTCACGTTAGATATTTATTATTATTTATGTAACTTAAGTTTGTGTTTCTTTAACAGTCGGTAGTTTTACATCTCATCTTTTAAATGTGTAGTGTCATATTTATATTTCTAACTTATTGATAGTTTATGGATCATTATGATCAGGTTGTGTTTAGTTGTGAACAAGGATCTAATATAAGTCTATGAGCGTTACCGTCAGTATGGAGCTGACACAGGGCGGAGGTGAGGTGCTCTGGGGATCAGTCTGGACCCTCGTGTCACACAAACACAAGGCTCTCACTGCTCCATCTTGGTTATTTTAGCTCATCTGTTTCTGGGAGTGTTCCAATCCTCTTAACCTCCCTTCAGCAATGCACTAAGTGAATTAGTTAGGATTATTGCCCTCTCCCCTATGTCTCTATAACTAGCACCATCTCTCTCTTCTTCAGTCTTTACAATTTTCTTTTTAGCATTTTCAGTTTTTTCTTTTCCTACCTCCATCTTTTCTGCTTCTAATATCAGTTTGGTTGCCTTTTGCTTTATTTTACGAGTTCTTGACGTATCTCTGCTAATTTCTTTAACCTTATAAACTTTATCAATACCCATTGTTTAAATATCTTCCTCTGTATCACCGCTGTATATATCAACCCAACTCCTCCAACCAGTTGCTAATCCTAATATGACCTGGTTACTGCCACGCAAACTTGACAATGACAACAAAATGTGAAAAAATATGTGTTTTAATTGTTATGAAACCAGAAAGAAAAATAGAGGGATAATGGTCTATTTTGGATTATCTAAAATACCTATTTTTGCCATGTTAGTAAAGTAATAGGTTTTAATTGTAGAATCATGTTTTCTAGCTGTTTACATTGTCACATCTGCATAAACATACTAATTTTTGTGTCATCAAATTGAAATAAATGAACAGCACTGTGGCATTTCTTATGTATTGTTAATATGTGATAATAAACATGAACACCATTTTCTTTTGCTGTTTTAATGTTAAGATGTAGTCCATATAGACGAAGGGTTGGCAGAGACATTTCAAAGCATTTTTCCACACTCATCACAGGCCTAATCCCACTGCGTTTAATCCCCCCAGATGCCCTCCCTCTCTGTCGTATGATTGGTTAATCCCTGTGTCCGTGCGCACTGATTGGTTAACCTCGTGGAGGGAGCAGAGCAGTGTAATCTTACCCAGAGCAGCAGAGAGTTTGAGACAGACATTTGGGCGGTAATCCCGGGCAGCAGCAGATGTGATGGGGGATGGACAGGACTAGGAGACCTTGAGGAAGGTGAACTACAAAACAAGAACCTGTGTAGACTGTAGGGTTGTCAAAAGTATCGAAAATCAGATACTAATCGATACTGAAATTAGTATCAAAACTAGATACTTGTTTGAGCAAGTATCGATACTAAAGAAGTCAGATTCACAGGACAGAAATGAACCTTTCCTGAATAGTTTTAGAATGATCTGGAGCTGTATCAGGATTTCACATTCTATTGTCTAAATAAAGAGTGTTTTTTATTATCGTTGTGGTATCAGAATCGGTACTGAGTATTGAGTCTATTCCTTAGTATCGGAATCGAGTTTGAAATTTTAGTATCGTGACAACACAACTAGACTGTGCGAAGAAAAGGGCAAACATAGTAAGGTGGGAAGGCCAGTCTATAAGTTACATGAGCTTTGAATTATTCTATAAATGTGTTAAATACATTTTCAAAGTACCATGTGTTATTGTTATGAACAATACAGGTCTAATGACTATACCATTTGTTTTTTGTTGACTTTTATGTGAAGCACTTTGGACAGCTGAAGTTGTTTTAGCTATAGAAATAAACTTGAATTGAACTTGAAGCAGATTTAAGTAGAATACAGTTTATGACATCATTTTTGATCAAATAGGCCCCTAGGTCTCGCTGGCTATGGCAATTCTAGGTTGCAATATCTCCGGATGGTTCATTTATTTTATTTATTTATTTCAGGGACAGTGCGTTAAACCAACATTTCAGTATAAATATGCCAGAGCTGTTCTGAAGTCCCTGGATGGTTATGTATGAGAATCAATCTTTGCAGTTTCCTGACCTACGGCAGCATCACAGCTCCATGTTCATTTGGGGTTTAGAGTTTATCTTCATTAAGTATTGACAAATAACAGCAGCAGTGATGTTCTAACCTGTTTTACCACTGATTCTGCTGCTGGTCTACTGTACCTGGAGTAGTTTTAGACAAGCCCCACTAGGGGGAGTTCATAACCAATATTACGGTAGTAGACCCAGCCTACAAGTAATATAAAACATGGCTATAATGACAACAAAAACTTTAGTGATTCAAATAAATAATTATATTAAAAATAGTTTTTTCTTTCCTAATAATTCTGCTACAGCTTCCGTCACATGGCTCCTCATCAGGTCTGGACTCACTCAGACAAACATTATAATAAAGCAAAGAAGGTATTAAAAGTAAAACACCTGTTTGTTTTAACATCTATTTGTTTATTACCACCATCATATGAGAAATTTGAAAAATACAAAGATCAGCTTTAAATTTCTGAGGAAGTAAAAATATAAAAGAAATTGAATGAGGTTTTTGTTGTGTATCACAAATTTGACATTATTTATCCTCAGATACAGAGAGAGGGCACAGAAACATAAACATGCAGTATGTGCTGTTATTATGAAGGCCAAAAATACTAAGTGAACAGTGGGAAGCAGGCAGAAGTATTACAGAGAGTTTTAGTTGAAAAAAATGTTATACAGCGCCCCTGTGTGGCTGTGAATGGAAAATTGCGAAGCTTCCTCGTACAGGAAAGCTCTCGGGGAAGAAATCTAACTAAAAGTAAAATTGATGTCCTCAACGGTTTTGCACTTATTCAGTACTGTTTTACAAGAAAATGATAGTTTGTCATTAACCAAATAATGTAAAAAATATATAAAATAAACACAATGTCCACAATAATCATCATGTGTGTTGAGAACAAGACGTTAGGCAAATCAAAGCTTACATGCTCACGAGCAGAAACAGCGAACCATCTCCTCCCGCTCCCCCAGAGGTCAGAGGCCACAGGAGGAGTCGTGGTGAGGAGGGGAGAGAGGAGGACGATTCAGCCAGTCTGGGGCCTTGGGACTAGTTTTATTAGCACCCTGCTGTGGAAGTTGTAGCTCCGCTTAAGCAGACTAGTCCCTCAGCTACATCCCACTCTGGGCTGTTTCTTAATGATCTGGTATGTTAAACAGTCAGTCTCTTTTGACTCACATTGAACCGCGTGCACAAGTGAGTTTGATCTGAAAAACCCTTCACATGCACAAAGAAGGTATCCTAAAACATTTGGTGCAGACAACAAAACTAGCAGAGACTTTCACAGTTATCTATCTCTTCAACATGATTACTCTAATGTCTACAGAGAAGCCGGGCGGTGTGGGGTGAGGGGGTGAGGGAGGGGCAGAACACAGGAGCGAGGGGGGACAAGGAGAGGTAAAGAATACAGAGGAGAGGCGTCTAAGCACGCTCTCCGCGGATACGGCGGGCCAGCTGGATGTCTTTGGGCATGATGGTGACGCGCTTGGCATGGATGGCACACAGGTTAGTGTCCTCAAACAGACCCACCAGGTACGCCTCACTGGCCTCCTGCAGACAGAAGACACAGAGCAAAAGGTCAGAACAATCCAGTGTAACAGAATAGCCCTTTATAAACATGCACGCTGAAACAGACCCCAACACCACTGGTGTAATTTAGCACTCCACAAATGTGGAGTGCTAGATTATTTGCGCAGCCGCCTCTGGTGCCAATGGAGCGCTCATAAACATAACATAAACATTCACCACATTTCACCTCTTCTTTCACTTTTTAACTAGCTGCAGGTCGGTACCCACATACCTACTTCTCCCTTTCGTGAAGAGAAAATCAGGTATCCAGGCTTTATGGAGGATATGATCGTGGACATGTAATACACGACAGTAACTCAGTTGGTAGTGTCTGTGTTTGTGTTTGTGTTTGGTAGTGTTAGTCCACTGATCCGAAGGTTAGCAGTTTGAATCCCGCTCTCGACGTAAACATAATTGGTAAAGCAATCAGATCCACCAACTCACAGGCTGACGGTGCGAGAAGCGCTATATAAAAATGTGACAATTTTTACCATTTACAATCAGCGTTTATATTGCTATACTGCTCTGGTGGGCAAATGCAAAATACAGAAGTACCACAGACTCCATTGGCATGTACATCCTGCACAGAGCAGGAGAAGAGCTGGGGACAGCACCTGGGTCATTTCTGCTAGAAAAGGCTAATGTGGATATCTTGAGTATGCACAGACCTGGAGGGCACCGATGGCCGCGCTCTGGAAACGCAGGTCAGTCTTGAAGTCCTGAGCGATCTCCCTGACGAGGCGCTGGAACGGAAGCTTACGAATCAGCAGCTCAGTCGACTTCTGGTATCGACGGATCTCTCTCAGAGCAACAGTACCAGGCCTGAAACACAGAAACCACATTTAATAAGATGAATCATTTTTCCACCGAGATAAGATCTGATAAGGTACACTGGTGTATAAATGTGTGTGTAAATGGGTGCCTTGAAGGTGGAAAAGCACTATATAAACATGACCATTTACCATAAGGATCCCCTCCTGATTTGAAGGATTTGGCATGTCTGGCACGTCTGGTTATTATAGCAATAAATGACGCAATTCAAATCTAAATATCATATGTTTTGAATGCGGATATGTCGTCACTAAATCCTTCAAATCAGGAAGGAATCATTTGCCTGAATCCTATGAATATATTGTAGTTTTTGCACGATATCCTAATAATTTTGAGAGTTTTTTGCCATTCCGCCATTTAGTAAATTCACATGTCTTTAGCTGATCAACAAGTTCTCCAATTGAGTTTTTTGAAGAGTGGACTTGATTAGTGTAATCTACCTGTAACGATGAGGCTTCTTCACACCACCAGTAGAGGGCGCACTCTTCCTGGCAGCCTTCGTGGCCAGCTGCTTACGGGGAGCCTTTCCTCCGGTGGATTTACGGGCTGTCTGCTTGGTACGGGCCATGTCGACAAAGTGTCACTACACAACAAACAAAAGGAACATCGTGTTATCTGATGATGGACCAATCTTTTATATACACCACCAAAGAACTGGACAGTGTTTTAAAGCAGCACACAAACTAACACAATCAAAATACTTGGATTGCAAAAGGTGTTTCGGGGTCTATATGCAACTTCAACCTTTGTATATTCCTTGGTTATGGATAAAGGGATAATTTAGATTTTAAAACTAGAACAATGTGAGAGCACGCTATCCCTGGGTTTCAGGAAGACTAACTATAAGAACCGTCACCATAGCAATTAACAATTTAAAACAAAATATTATATTGTTTGAATGGTGAAACGACAAAACATCTTACAACAGTGTTTCCCAATAATATAGTAGATTACATTGCCCCCCTTATTGACATAAGACATTACATAACAAATGCACACTTTGTTGGTCATTGTATTGTCATTACAATAAAAAAGTAATTACTAAGAACATAACACATTTGGATCAGTTTGGTCTTATTTTATTTTCGTTTCGAGGAAATAAATGCTGTTTTCAGTCTCTGCACTGGTGTGGGTTGATGTCAGCAGATACTTAAAGCCATAGTATCGGAACTGAAAAAGATGGACAGTTTTTATTGGTCAAAACTACTTTGAAAATATCCATTTTTACTGTGAGTGGACTCACCTCTCACCGCCTTTCCATGGAAATAGAAAGTTAAAACCATACTTTGGAACATTTTGCATGGAGATAGAGAATGTTTTATGCCATACTGTGTAAATACTACAGCTAAAACGACAACAGTTCGATGGAAACAAGTAGGTGAAGGCTCGCTCACAGTATGGACACATGTTTTTCTCTGTTTTTCAGTTAAATAAACACAAACAAAATGAAAAGAAAAACGTGCTTTAGTCTATTTATATGGTAAAAAGTTACATACTGTGGCTTTAAATAGGGAATATAGGGAATAAATAGCATTTCTACTTCACAAATTGTATGATGGAAAATGTGAATATAAAAAAATATTTGAGCCTCTATAATCTAAAGGAAGTCAATGGGAAATACTGTATGGATTATTGTCCACACTCGTGTTTTCCTGGTCTCTTATTACCTTGGATTTATTGAGTCACCGCTAAAAACTTTTACTTCGTCCAGCAGCTGCTGAACTAACCTCACCGAACCAATACACCGGGGCTCCATGGAAACACCAATCAGATTAGCGGAACAGAAATGAACCGGAGATTTCAACCAATGAGAGCGCGTCTTGTACCGTTTAAGGGCGGGACTTGCAGCACAGTCCCGCCTCTTACCGCAAGGATTATGGCTGCAGACTCAAACCAATCCACCGATAAAAAGGCAGAAACCAGAACGAAAACTTTGATATTTTTCTCAAAAATTACAACACGTGAACAAAATAAATAATGGCAACGGATACCAGACAAGTGTCACCAGCTATTAAGCTTGAAGGAGCTTTAAAATACGTTCAAATTAAAGCGGACCAGCGAGGTAAAGATAGGCAGTGAAAGTAGAGCACATATTTCGGCAGTGGAAGTGGAGAGCCGCGTTTCTCTCTGTGAATCCGAGCTTTTCTTCTCTCTCAAATCATCGAAAAACACGCTATTTTAACACTAAAAACACACAATTCCTGAGAATTTCTATATTAAACAGCGTCTAGAGAAACTTAGCTAAAATATTATGATAAAAAATATGACTTACCGCGGGTGATTTGGGGCTTTTTCTCCGAGCGAAACTAGTGTGTTGTGGTTGTGTAGCAGTGTCAGATATTTACTATGTCGCTCACACAATGGAGCGGAGCTGGAGCAAAATGGCGGCGCTGTCAATCATCTGTCTCCCACGAGCGTCTGCCAACTTTTCTAAATACTGTAGTGTACTTTCCAGTAAATCAATATTTTCACATTATTAAACATTTAAACAATAAAAAAAAAAAAAAAAAAA
>KN475481.1:929-28347 GCA_000787095.1 Periophthalmodon schlosseri | reverse complement strand
GTTGTGATGAAGTTTATGGAGACGTCATTGGACACTGCAGTTTTCTAACAAGTCAGACTTGTTTCTTTTATCATGTCGTTTTCATGACTATTTCGTTTTACATGACTATTGCAATTTAGAGTGTGCAAATTACAACATAATGATCCATAGGTGTCAGAGATGATAACTTTAATACCTTTAATACCTCCTCTTAAACATACCTAGAGCTGTTTTTTGTTTCATTTACATGTTTGCGTAACTCTTTATTATTAGTTTGTCAACCTCTCCAAAGCTCAAAATGCTCTGTCCCACCTTGTGATGTCATGAAGCGATAGTTTTCAAGTTAACAGTTCCTTTAACCTTTAATTCAGTAGAGACTGGAAATTCTAGGGCTGAAATTATCCAGATGATTCTAGTGAAGGTGTATGGAGTTTAAAACGCAGTGGAGCACTTCCTGTATTACCGCATGACATCACAAGGTGGAACAGAATGTCCTTGTTTGAGAGAAGAACCCAGCCTAAATATGCAGGGTTTATGTGTAAAACATGTGTAAATGAAACAAAACACAACTCCAGGTCTGTTTGTGATGAGGAAACAGCATTAGAACAGATCAGAGAATAGTGTCATATTGGCCCTTTAACACATAACATATTTAGATCACCATGTCACCTTTTATTGTTTCAAAAATGCTGTATTCGCCAAAAACATCTTATGAAAATGTTTAATTTGTTTTTGAAGCAGATCACATCCAGTTTGTAAAGTTGTAGTGTATTGTTCATCATTTTCTTGTATATTTATGAAAAAATTGACATGCAGTTGAACACAAATAAATGAATCAAACACCTGCAAATAAATAAATAAAAGATGGATGCCATACTGTGCAAATTTACCACCACACTATGGTACATCCATAGACTGTACATATAAATGGACATAGCTAACCTGCTAGCCACCACATTCCAAATATGATGTGAGCATGGGCGCGCTTCTGGCTCCATCGATTCTGGCTCCAATTCACTTTCTATTGAAAAACTGTCACCCCTCTCTCCGTAACTGCTGTCGGGCTCATCCTTTGGTCTTAAAATGTTCGCATTGACCCGCTCTATGATCCTAGTGTTTTTATTTTGCTATTGTGTCCGTCAATCAAGATATGAACATTAAGAACAGACAAATCATGCTTCTTTTCCCAAGGTCACTCCTGCTAGTGTTAGCAACAGGTTTGATTCACAGTATTGCTAAACACCCGCGGTCGAAATTCCAAATATGGAACTCTGCTCCAAATTGGCCCCTGTAACTGCTCTAGCCTCGATGAGCTTCATTTGACTGGAGCTGAACGCTATGGGTGATGTCACACTCACTTAGTCCACTTCTTTATACAGTTTATGGTACATACCCGGCAAAACAGTAACATCCCCATGGAGACAAGCAGGTAGCATACCCTCACCAGAAAAGTCACCTAGTGTGCCTTTAAAGTACACTCCCTGTAACCTGATTTTCCCCATAAACTTTCCACAGTCTCCAGAGTGGTTGAGTAGCAGGTGCAGTGCGTCCTGGTTCACATTAGACACATATCTGGGCTTTGCAGCTTTGCCAACTGGCCACTGCTCCTGTTTGGCATCCAGGTCTAACTCTCCGTCCCAGCGCCCTTTCACTCGCCCCGCTCACTCCTTTGTTCTGATGCAGCCCACCTGCGCGCTAACACCTCTGGGCATTTCGGCTCGCCTTCCCTGTCGCGTTCAAAGGTGCAAAAAAACCAACAACTCTGTAATGAACTGTTCAATAGACTCCAGGCGCTCTGGTCCCTTAAGCTAATGTTTTTGCAGCCTCTCCCGGGAGCTCTATTCAAGTGTACATGACAGGTTAGTCTACTAACTTCACAAAAAAGTTAACATAATAAGATTTACTAAATTTGTTGCCTAGTTTTTGTCTCTCTATTTTTTTGTTTTATTTTGGTGTAGTTTATAATTTTACTTTGAGGTTGCCATAGGCCGCAGATATGACACAAGTAATCCTATTATTAGCAACCATAATGCTAACAAGGGCCAAACCCGTCTTGTTATCATTAGACTAATAAAAATAAAACGGAACACATAAATGTTTAAAGGTCCTATATTATGCAAAATTGACTCTTGTGAGCTTTAAGCCATGTTATAATGTTGTTACCTCCTCAAAAACATACCTGGAGTTTTACTTCATTCACACATGTTTGAGTGACCTTTTATTATCAGTCTGTCTACATCTCTAAAGCTCAAAATGCCCTGTTCCACCTTGTGATGTCATGAAGCGGTTGTTTTCAAGCTAACAGCTACGTTTTACTTTTTGTTTAGCAGGGATTGGACATTCCGGGCTGAAATCATCCAAATGATTGCAGTAAAGGTGTATGGGGTTTAAAAACACAGTAGTGCACTTCCTGTATTACCACACGACATCACAAGGTGGAACAGAGTTTTCTGTTTGAGAGAAGAACTCAGCCTAAATATGCAGGGTTGGTGTTAAACATTTGTGAATAAAATAAAGCGCAACCCCAGGTTTGTTTGAGATGAGGAAACAACATTATAACAGATCAGAATCCCACCAAACCACATAATAATTAAAAACACGTGAAAACCTGCCGTGTGCACTTTAAACTCGCTCACCTAGCTAGCAGATCATTTGCGGATACACTTTGCGCCCGTTTTAGACAGATTACAAAGGCAGTCGCACACCTGATGGAGCTTGAAATCTCGGTTGGTGCCGTGTTACGTTTCGTTTGTGGATGCCGTGTCGTTTGTGGAGGCTCTGGATTTGCAAACGTTGTGCGGTTCCAACTTGGGAATGTGCGCTTGAACGCCTCACCAGGAGTTTGTTATTAATTATCATCAGGTTCATTTAGCAGGCACATGCATCACGGCTATGGGGATTTCAGAGCTTGTTGCTTGGGCCTGTGCTGGAATGAACCAAGCCATGGCCCGGTGACGTTTGTTTACATGAGAAATTGAGAAAATAGGTCCAACTGCGGGAAGTATCTCTTGAATAGTGAGATAGGTATGAGCCCTGTCTGTGATAAGCTCTCCTCTGTCTGGTTTTGGATTATACAACGGCAGTGAGAGCAACAGGAGACGAGGGACGGTGTATAAAGTTCATGTTTAAGGTAATCACAGATCTGCCGTGTGTTTTGGAGCTGAGTTTACTCACTTTTTTGCCTCTTGTATATAGGGCTGTCAGAAGTATTGATAATCAGATACTAATCGATACTAAAACTAGTGCTGAAACTTGATACTCATTTGGGCAGATATCGATGTAAAAAAGTCACATTCACAAGACAGAAATGAACCTTTCCTGAATAGCTTTAGAATGATCTTGAGCTGTATCAGAACAAGTATAAGACACATAGACTAGTACACGCCCATGGACCACGATGGAACCTACTGGACGACTGAGGAATTACACAGATATAAGGCCACATGGGAATAGAAAAGAAAGTACTACCAGTTAATGTGGAAAATTACATTCTATTGTCTAAAGAAATAGTGTTTTTATTATCAACATGGTATCAGAATTGGTATTGAGCATCGAGTCTGTTCCTTAGTATCGAAATCGAGTTTGAAATTTTAGTATCGTGACAACAGTACTTATGAGGGTCATCGGCGCACATGTACATGAGCAACCAAGATGGAGGTCAAGTCAGAATCATGTGGTAGAATTTGTTTTGACATGATTTATGGTTAATACATCATGTCTTCATCCCCTGCCGATTAGACTACTGTAACTTCTTGTACTGTAGGTTGGGCCACAGCTTACAGTTAGTCCAAAATGCTATGGCGCGTTCACGGGCACCAGGAAATATGAGCACGTTCCTCCCGTGTGGGCCTCTCTGCACTGGCTCCCTGTCAGCTTCAGGATTCATTTTAAGATTCTGTTGATGGATTTTAAATGTCTCCATGGGTTCGCCCCTCCCTCTCTCTGAGCTTCTTTCTGTCCATGTTCCCAGTTAAACTCTGAGATCAGTTGACCAGATGATTTTGGAAGGGACCGGGCTTTTGCTGTAGCTGGTCCCAGACTCTGGAACAATCTTCCTCTGGGTATTAGAACAGCCCAATGTTGAAATATTTTGTTGAAAACTCATTTGTTTGCAGTGGCTTTTAACACAAGCTGAGCAGGACATTTGTATCATATTGTTTTATTGTGTTTTTGCATGTTCTGCTAAGGGTTAGGGTTAGGGAGAAGATAAGATTGCACTTTATATCACCTTTGTACAGCACTTTGGGCAGCTGTGGGTGTTTTTTAAATGTGCTTTATAAATACATTTGATTTGACTTGACTAATATATCTATAATTACTGGGCCAAATTACAAAAACCTTGTTGTCTTCCCTGTCAGTTAAAAGTTTGTGACACCACTTTCTAAAAAAAAAGATGTTTTAGTTCAACTTATTTTCTTTCATAAAATATGAGTTGCCCAAACAGATCTAAAGGTCCCTGCTCTCCATCTGAAATTCTGACATGAAATTCCATAAAGTCGTGAATGCAAACCATAAGGAGTAGTGAGTGACGAGCGTAGCAGACACACGGATCAGAGCATTACCTTAAATGTGGAGGGCCAGCTCTGAAGTGGCTCTACCATCAAAAACATGTTGAAATTTGACAGTTTCATGAGTTTTTCCTCATTCTGTCAATCACACCGAGAATAGAGCCAGATGTGGTCCGCTCCGTATGTGGTGTTTGTCGCGTCTTGTCAAAACCAGAGCCATTGTTGAAGCATAGACATTTGACATTTTTCCTCCACAAATGAAAGATTTTATATCTACGGCTAGCAACCATTTTGTTCTGTTCTATCGTGACGTTTGAAATCATGGGTATGTTCATATTCCCAAGAACGCGAGTGTCATCGATCTACCTCATTTATGAACAGAAATATTATGCAAAGTCAACTTTTATGAGCGCTTAACCATGTTATAACAGTGTTCCCTCATCATTCATTGTTATATTAAGACTAAATCAAGCATGTTTGAGTAACCCTGTATTTCTGGAGTGCTCAGAAATATATATACCAACTTGCATTTATGCACACTACCAGTCAAAAGTTTGGACTTACCATCCATCCATTTTCTTCCGCTTATCCGGGGCTGGGTCGCGGGGGCAGCAGTCTAAGCAGGGACTCCCAGACTTCCCTCACGCCAGACACTTCCTCCAGCTCCTCCGGTGGGACCCCAAGGCGTTCCCAAGCCAGCCCAGAGACAGTTTGGACATACCATCTCGTTCAATGTTTTTGTGTCTTTATTTTTACTGCTTTCTACATTTTATATACAGACAGAAGACATCAGATGTATGATGCAAGATATTTGGAATTATGTAGTAAAGAAAAAAAGTTAAATAACTCTACTGTGTCCGTAAATCAAGATATGAACATTAAAAACAGACAAATCAGGCGTTTTCTTTCCCCGAGGTCGCTCCCGCTAATGTTAGCAACAGTGATTGACAGCGTTGCTAAGCGCCCGCTCTGTGCTAAACCAGCGGTGCGGGCGAGATGGTGCGTTGCCTTCAACAGCCTCGCTCCAGATTGGCTCTTTGGTTGCTATGATACTCCCAGTCAGAATTCCAAATATGGAACTTGGATCCAAATTCGCCCCGTAACTGCTAGCGATGAGCTTCATTTGACTGAAGCCGAACGCTATGGGTGACGTCACACTCCCTCAGTCCATTTCTTTATACAGTTTTATACATTTATTTCTATCATCACTTAATCTTGATGTACATTCTTGGCTGTAAGGAGGTAGTTAAAAGTAATCACCAACTTCTCAAAATGGCCAGCCCTTAGTACAGTTATTACAGTTCTGGTTGGAGTAAACAAAGGCAGTTGGTATTCCAGGTGCAGTACCACATCTGTACTCTGTTGTTATCTGTTAATAATGCCTCGACAGCATCTTTGATTTATTATCACACTGTTCCTGTGGATCCTACTGCTGCTCTCATTTACTGCAAATTAAACCAGCCAAGAACGCAGTGGAGGCTCAATTGCTGATAAAGGAACTGACTTTTCCCAAAACAATGCCTTGCTAACACCAAAGTTGCTATGGTAGTGCACTGGAATAAGCTGTCTAAATATATCTTAGTAGAATCCAGTGCGTGAAGTTACTTGTTACTTAACGGCCCCATATTTTTCTATTTTCTGATTTATGTTCTAATGTTGTTTCAAACACACCTGGAGTTGTGTTTTGTTTCATTCACACGTGTTTAACACACAAACCCTGCATATTTAGACTCATCTTAGTCCTTCTCTCATGCAGAAAACACTCTGTTCCACTTTGTGATGTCATGTTGTAATACAGGAAGTGCTCCACTGTGTTTTTAAACTCCATACACATTCACTAGAATCATTTGGATGATTTCAGCCTTGAAATTGCCAATCTCTACTGAACTAAAGGTAAAAGGAGCTGTTAACTTGAAAACTACCACTTCATGACATCACAAGGTGGAACAGAGCGGTTTGAGCTTTGGAGATGTAGACAGACTAATAATAAAGAGTTACTCAAACATGTGTGAATGAAAACACAACACAACACAACTCCAGGTATGTTTTTGAGGAGGTAACAACATTATAACATGGCTTAAAGCTCACGAGTCAATTTTGCCTAATATAGGACCTTTAAATAAAAGTACACACAAAAAAAACTCAAGTAAAAGTATTAAAGTACCTGTTTAGAAATGTACTTAAAGAGTCCAGTTCAAAAATATAATGGAGTAGGAAGTACAGATACCTGCTCTCAAATGTAGCAAAGTAAAAGTAAAAATCGATACCTAAAATTTACTTAGGTACAGTACTTTACTGCGTTCACTTCGTTACGTTCCACCACTGGTAGAACACAGCATTCCCCTTTGTGTCTGGAGTTGTTGATGTATTTATGTTGCAATTAAATGAGAAACTATTTGTCTTGGATTCTATTTTCTCCTGGGGATAAGCTATACATGTACTGTACTGATTAGGGGTCACGGAAAGGTCATTTTAGAAGGAATTAGCTCCTGTAAAGCTAACATACATAACCGTTCATACAGACAGTGGCTCCGTCTTTTCTGCATCACTCCAGGATAAACTAAAACACAACTCTGCCCACGTCAGTCCATTTTTCCCACAATCTCTTTCTATATTTCAGTGAGCGCCATGTTTCAGGAATAAATCTGAGGTGATATTTTGGGAAAATGGAGTCTTACATAAGAAATTAATATGAAACATTAGCTCTATTTACTGCCAAGTTAATACAAAAAAGAGGTAATTGATGATTGATTGAAACAACATCTGGCTTGTGAAGTTCTTTTAACTGTGTAGAATACATTGATATATCCAAAAATATGTGGAGATTACAAAAAGCACCACCATGATGATGATGATGATTATTTATTTATTTATTTTTTTATTAAAAGACACATATTTTGCTAAATCAACTTTTTTAGAGCTTTTAGCCATGTCATAACATTGTACCCTCATCAAAAACATACCTGGAGTTGTATTTTGTTTTATTTACATTTGTTTGATGAGCCCTGTTTGGTAAGTCCTTTAAGGAGTCTAAGCACTAAACGTGGGATTGTGAATTTCTCAGGATTGTTACATCATAGGTAAAAATCCAGAGGTCGCCTGAACTGTTTTTACGACCATAAATCAAAATCTGAGCATTTCCTTTGTTCGTAACCACACATGCCTGTATTAGCATGTCGGAAAATGTTGCTAACCCTGTTTGTTGTGTGATATTTCAGTAGTAATTCTCTTTGCTGCCAGTAGATGGTGACCCAAATTCCCAGTATAAGGATCACATTTGTAAGATAGGTGTTATAGCTATAGTTCTAAAACATAAAACGCCAAAGCAGAGATTCTCAAGAGCGTGTTTAAAGGACAAGAATATAAATACATTTTGCCTTTTAAAGTGTGAACATTTTCTCCCTGTTGCCCCTTTTTCCTACAAAATATGCTGCTGCCATTAGAGTCTATTGAGCACAAAGTATAGCCTCTCACTCCACACGCGGCTCTAAACTGTTGAATGCACCAAATGAACATGCAGAGGTGTTACTGATGGCCATCGTAATGAAACTGGCTCTAGTGCTAAAGAAAATCAATGTTCAAACTGCTCTTTTGTGTGCTCGTTCAGGGGAGTGTGTGTGATGCTAGCTGCTAATGCTTGATGAACAAGACAAGACTCTGGAAAGAAAAGACTGGTGTGGAAAGAAAAGGGTGTTTGAAGTTTGGCATTTTACCAAGAATGAAAAGTGCAAATGGTGAATTTATATTTGACAGTATAGAAACACTTAAAGTGATTAATTATTATTATTATTTTCACACTTTTGATTGAGGAGGTAATTAAAGAAAAGTGTGAAAAAACACTTCAAATTTGAATTAAAATACAAGTGTCATTTACAGATTTAATATATGAAGTGCGAAGTACGATCATATGTTTACATCAACAATTTAAAAGCGCAAGCATTGACCAATGGAACCATGTTATCTTTTCAGTAATAAAGTCTGAAATATGTCAAAAAGAACAAGATTGGACCATCTAGTTTCAGACTGAAAAGTGTTCCAAACAGAGGAAGCAGAGAAACTGAAGGCCTGTTTTCCCAGCTCGGTCCAAACACGGCATCATTACAAAGAAGCTAGCAAACTCCTATTCATGAGTTTCAATTTTCGTTTAAAGGTGCCATTTTGAGGACTTTTCACCATTCAAAAGATAGAACATTTAGTTTTGATTTGTTAATTGTTAAGACAACTGTGGTAATATTTCATCACTTTCAACCTTTAGATAATATCGAGGTGGTTATGTGCATTTACTTGACTGGATTCTAACATGAGGATGAGGTGGACCAGGTTAAAGGCGGCATTACCCGGTTTGCCAACAGTTTTACTCATACAAGAATGATATTGGGTAACCCATCTGTAAGCATGGTGTTATTGTTTTGGCACTAAAAGATAATACATATAAAATTAATTATAGTAGTGTTTTATACGACAGTGGTCCAAAGTTATTCCTCACTTATCTTATGCATTCTGAGCATCATAGTATTCACTGCAAGTTTATGAGCACATTTCACAACTTTCAGAGGCCAGACCCGAGTTTTCCTAACAACTAGCATACACTGCGTCTGTGTACACTGGTGTATGAATGTGTGTGTGAATGGGTGAGTGGTTCCTTGATGTAAAGTGCTTTGAGAGCCTTGGAGGTGGAAAAGCGCTATATAAAAATGTGACCATTTACCATTTTTGGACAACAAAAATGCTTTATAATTAGATGCAGGCCAGCACACAGCTGTCTAGTTTTGACCTCAAAAGCTATGGAACAAATGTAATTTAGCTGAATATTTCCCTTGATAAGTTTTGAAATATATATACCATAAGCACATTAAATGTTAGCTGATGAGAGTAATGCTATGTCACCCCGTATTCACTGCTCTTTTCAACCCCATCCTCTTTTGTTTGCTCTTATAATGGCCCCTTTGTCTCCTCCACCTCGCTCCACCACTGCAACGTTTATTTTTAATTAATGCTGACACGCTAGCAGCCAACGTTCAGGCAATTATTAGTTCCCCAGAGCAAATAATTTCATAATAGACCGCTGACCATCGTCATCGGCTACCGCGTTAATTGCGATATGTAATCAGCCCTGGATGATGCTTTCCAAAGACAGTTAGGACTTCTCTCAAGCAAACTAATTAAGAGCGTGCTGACATTTGATAAGGAGTGAGCTATAGTGAAAATAATGGCTTGACAACAGGGATGCTCACTGGCCTTGGAGCGGAGAAAAGCATAGCGCATTCTCACGGTTGGATGCAGATGCTATCACCAGGCGTCTTTTCTTTCCTCTTTTATAAACAAGAACAACAACAAACACAAGAGAGTCCAAATATTTATTATGAGCCAAACAAAGAGGGATGGAAGATGGTGTAAAGTTGCGGCCAAAGTACTAGACAGTGGTTTGTTTTGGGTGTGTAAAGCTAGGACACATGTAAAGTACTGATTTGTTTTGTTTATAACCTTTAAATGGTCACATTTTTATATAGCACTTTTCCACCTTCAAGTCACTCAAAGCGCTTTACATCAAGGAACCACTCACCCATTCACACACAGATTCATACATTGTAGACACTAGGCGAGATGTGGCTTAAGTGACTTGCCCAAGGATGCAACATGACAGCATTCATCTGTGGGAGCGGGATTTGAACCACCACAAACGAGCGTGGACAAACGCTCTACCAACTGAGCTACTGTCGCCCATGCTTTCGTGTACCTCGGCTTTGGCATTTCATGTTTTAGAACTTAAAATAATGCCTGTATTTAAAAACACGACACGTGAATTTGCTATGATGTAACAATCCGGGGAAAACTGAAACAGTGATTTCTGACGCTCAGAGCAGGATGACTCTCGCAACATTATAACATGGCTAAAAGCTCAAAATCTGTGCTTGTTAATAGTAAAATATGTGGGTTTGGCATGGAGTTAGCTTTACAATATTCAGGTTATCTAGTCATTCAGGGTTCTAAGCTTTTATGCCAGATGCCCTTCCGGTCTTCTGTGTCTTCTCAATGGACACAGCACATGGACACTATTTACACCGTTATGATTATTTGTTATCTATTCTGTATTATATTCTATTACATTTTCAACTTGGAAAGCTAAAGCTACTAAATGCCATCAAATGAAAGAGAAGCAAATGGCCGCACATGTTCTTCCCAACGCTAATTAATAAATAATATGACAAATATGTTGCTGTTTGTTGACAATAGTGCACAGCAGCATGCTAGCTAGCTCACTGTGTCTCAAAGCTAACTTTGAGTCGGACTTTTATTAAAATCGGAAAAGATAAAATAAACAACCTATTAAAATTCAATTTAATTAAAATAAAGACTACCCAGTTATTTTTATATGTAGAATACTTCAGTTTGTGGCGTTGTTTTAATATTTATTATGCCTCAAAATTAGCATTAGCGTTAGCATTGAGGCACAAACCTCTCTCTTTCTAAACACAGAAGCATCCTCTGGTGAAGTATTCATTTTATTTGTGTAGTGTTTAACATGTTGTCAGTGACATCCACCCACAGCTCCCTGTCCACTGCCTGATCTTTAAATATTTATTCATTTTAGCGTAACTCAGCAAAAACCTCATAGAGATAAAACTGGACAGGAAGTAGACACAGAGCCTATTTAACATTTTTTTGTTTTTTTTTCAGTAAGTATGAAATCTGTAGTGAAAAAGTCTCATATCTTTACAATTTTCTATCAGTTTTCTATGACAAACTGTTGTGTAACTGACAAGAGCCACACTAAGTCATTTGAGCACATGATCTGATCCTGTTGTGTGAGATTTGCATGAGTGATTTACATGGCTTGTCTCTGGTAATACCTTCATCCCCTTTTCACCAGGTAATTGTGTACTGATGCTGCGATTGTTAAGCTTGTTTTCCAATGATAACTCTGTAATTAATTGTAATCTGCAGATAAGGCTAAGCTAGTGCCGCCGTGATAATGGCGTGATTTATCTTGTTACAGGTGGGCTCGGGAGCACGCTGTTTGTGGAGGATTTGCTTGGGAGGAAACTGTGGATTAGGAACGTGTTGGAGTGATTTTCAGTGAAAGCGTTCAAACTGGCATTGGCTATTACAGAGAATATGTCCTGCAGGTATAATGAGGTGAATATGAGTGTGGGTTGAAGCTTGTAATAGTTTTAGATTACAACTTTTATTTCCGTTTATTTACAAATTTTAAGTGTCCTGTTACGGTGTAATATGAATTGGTAGTATCGAACAAAGTACTGCGGTGAAGTACCCTGAGAAGATAAAGATGGGACCCAGGACACAGAGATATGAACCCTCATAACGTTGTCCATTCCAGTCTAGTCCAGTCTAGCTCTGCTTCTGTTGTAGGGAGTATTATAGTGGCCATACTGGGCTTGTGAAAGCCTAATCTTGTCAGATCTCTGAAACTAAGCAAGGCCGGGCCCGGTCGCCTCGCTTCCGTCAGTCTGTCCCAGGGCAGCTTGGCTACAATAGTAGTGTGGAGTGAATGAATAATGCTCTGTAAAGCTTTAGGTGTTGAAAGGCGCTGTGTAAATCCAATGCTTAATTAATTAATTGGAAATTATTATACCTCTTATGACATAGGCCAAGATAACAAGGACTGAGCTGTCAGTGTGGGGCTGGCACATACAGAAATGTATAATACTGCAGTTTGGCAGTTCAGTGCCACTTCTGACTTGTGCATATTGTCATTGTGTCATTGGGCAAGGCCACCAACCCTTAACGTGATGTGAGAGCCCTTTTTATGCTGATTGGCTGATTGTGCTTTGGACTTACACATAAAATAATATTAATTGTAGATAATTTCTTCTGATAATGTCTCATGTTTCAAAAATATCTGCCTTTTTTGATCAACACTTTTTGTCTGCATTCGCTTTTGCACAAGCTTCAAACTGATCAAACATTGTGCGATGTCACTTCTATTTCCCCCCTTTGGCTCATAAATACTTCTGTCCGTAAACGTACTGAAAACTCTTTGCTAATTGTCAACTGACATCTGCCTTATTCCCATTATAACTATGACATCGTTCTAATTAATCCCAGGTTTCCTCTCACGTCTAATTGCCATATACTGCACCATCCATCTGCCTGCTACCCAAGCACACAGCTGACATACAGAGCACCTCTGACAGATAAAAGTGCAAATGACAAGTCTGCATGTTTTTCTAGTTATTACTTGGCTTGGTGAGATAATATCTGTGCTAAATATGTATCATAGGCTGTGTCTGATTGTCCACATTATTTCCTACAGCGGGTACTATTTAGACGTCACGCAATTTTTTTGTGGTGAATGTCCAGTTAGTGAGAAAATACTGCACTAAACATTTCCCACAATGCACCTTGAAAAGCAGTGGGCATCACTGGTCACAAGACCGGTCAATATAGCCCACAATGCATTGCAAGAGTTGGAAAAACAACACTCAATACCGTTGCTATATAAAGTTGCTAGCGTTAGCCGCTTATCTTAGCTTGAGCTGTTCACAGAGCAGATTCATTTCCACATCTGAGATTAAAAAATGAATAATCCAGTCTGTTTATGTGAGGTCCATCTTGACAAAAACTTGTATGATTATTATCAGTCCATAAAGACTCGTGCCAGTCCAATCTGATCGTTATTTATGACAGAAATCAAGTTGTATCAGAGTTTAGCCTTTAGACTTTTTTTCACCCAGACCCAGAGTCACGTGACCCGAAAGTAGTGAGCTGCGTGTCTGAATCGCTCTGTGAATGTGGCTCTGTAGAGTCTGATAAAGAGTGCAGGGCTGTGTAGCGAATGAGGGGTTACGGACCAGGGGAGACATTCAGACACAGACATAGTTCCATAATTTGAGGAAAACAAGTTGAGGAGAAAAATACAAAAATACAGGTAGTAATGGCGAGTTCCAAAACTGATTACCTCCATAGATACAAGATGTGGGGACGAGTTTTAAGTTTTAAAGCTATTTTCATTCATCTAAGCTTAACTACTGTTCTTTCTAAACAGGTTTTGGCTCTTGTTAACATGGTACACATATGGTTGCTAGGTAGGAGTTATGGAATTACTTCTACGTATGTCACATCTGCTGCCCAAGTCCAGGAAGTAAAATTAAACTTCACCAAAATTTAAAAAGTAAAAAAAAAAAGAAATATTTTTTTGTAAAATCTTAAAAATACAATTATGTTAACTGTATGCTTTAGTGAAATGAGTAGCCTATCTTGCACTTCGAAAGTAATCTTAGATATGACAGATGTACCTTAAAGAAGATCTATTTTGCTTGTGTCTGCTCTATAGTTACAATCTATGACACCCGTGGATTATGCTATAATTTGCACATTTTAAATTGCAATATTCATCTAAAACGACTTAACAAAAGAAACAAATCCGCTGACTTCAACGTTAGAAAACTGCGGCGCCCAGTGGGAGCTGACGTCACCGTAAACGTCATCACAACAAAGCGTTGCTGTCGGCCCCTCCTATGGATACCTCACATCACACTAGTGAGCAGCTGATTTGTAAAAATTTGTACCAAAATGACTCTGCGAGCCTGCCAAATCCTACGAGTATCACCGCTAAAGAAAATAAAATTGGAGAACGAAGTGCGTACGTCATAGTGGGCGTGTACTAGTGGCGGTGAAAACGGGAATTGATCGCCGTATGGCGTCTTGAAAATAAGCGATTAAAGGTCCTATATTGCGCAAAATGGACTCGTGAGCTTTTAGCCATGTTATAATGTTGTTATCGCCTAAAAAACTTACCTGGAGTTGTGTTTTGTTTCATTCACAGGTGTTTGAGTAACCCTCCAAAGCTCAAATTGCTCTGTTCCACCTTGTGATGTCACGAAACAGTAGTTTTCAAATTAACAGCTACCTTTTAATTTAGTTCAGTAGAGATAGGCAATTCCAGGGGGAAATTATCCAAATGATTCTACTGAAGGTTTATGGACTTTAAAAACATAATGGAGCACTTTTTGTATTACCGCATGACATCACAAGGTGTTTGAGAGAAGAACTCAGCCTCAGCCTTTGTGTGAATGAAACAAAACACAATGAAACAAAACACACCTCAGGGCATGTTTTTGATGAGGGAACGACATTATAACATAGATCATAAAATAGTGTAATATGGACCATGTAAAGATTACTCAAACGTGCACGAATCACTCAAAATACAACTTTGAGAGGGTAAGTCAGACGGTTAAACATGGTTAAAAGCTCTGAAAAGTCCATTTTGCAGAATAGGTCTGATTTAAAGTCATGCAAACATTGTCCCTCCTCTTTCGCAGATGGCAGATTGAATGAAGTTACACTAGTTAATATTTCGACTGCAAGTTAAAGCCTCAATGGAGCTCTATGGGGGCATATGGTAGCAGTCATACAGGGACCCCAACAGTTGGTGCAAACAGAAGGCCAATCTCTGCCTCACCTTTTAAGCTGACGAAACAAGCCAAGCATATTATATCGCAGTGGGCATTGTTCAAGCTGAGAGGTGACAAGTTCTGCTGACTGCGAGCTCACCCTGTGGGAGAGTCATGAGCTGGTACGCGGGGGTGCCCAGACTCCTTTCCGTCCACTCGTGATGATGGATGTGAATGTGAAAGAGATTAGGGCGTTTTAAAATGTCTGCGTCGTGGGACATATGTAGGCTGATAGAAGTGTTCGGAGGCCAGATGGTGCTTAGCCTAATGTAATCATATCATACTTTCTGCAGAAATTGGAGGGAAATATAGTCCCAACTTGGCAAGAGTTGAAACGTTGTAGTAAATGTAAATTCTCGAGGAACCCAAAGCAGGCACAGTTGGTTAATAATCCTCCAGTCAGGACCTGCGTCCATAAGGGACCCCAGGCTTTGTACGGTGACTGCCTATTGGTCCCACTGGGGCAATAACATCTACCCCAACCTTGAATACACCAGTGGACTGAATGACTGCAATTGTAAATGGAAGTATAATTTTAGGAATGTGTTCAGCGTTTTTCTGTGAACTTTCAGCTATATTTGTAATGTTGTGTTGTGTACCCATCCACGCTACATCTGGCGCAATGACTTTGCTTAACTTTTAGTTTGGAATCACGCTGTAACAATGCTGTTTTCATCAGTAACAAGTAATCCGAATACTAGGGATGCACTGATCTGATACTGGTAGCAGGTATCGGTGCAGATACTCACATTTGTTGTCTTGGGTAACGTAGTAGTTGGCCCAGAAAGTCTCATGCTTGAATTTTAGTTATATATGGATAAATAACAGCAACATAAGACATGTGGAGGAGTTTTGTCTTATTTTATTGTTGTTTAACGGAACTAAATGCTGTTTTGTATTGTTTAATATCAAATACTTAAAGTCATAGCATCAGATTTGGTATTGGAACTGATAAAGCTGGATTGGTGCATCTCTAGTTAATAAGTGCTGGGGTTTGAATACGCCTGTTCACCCCTTATTTGACAAATGTATTAGTTGTATATGTTTGTGATATCAGATATAAGCACAGGTATCAGAACATTACAAACACAGCACTGATAAACTTGTAAAACCAGATGTGAAACACCAAACAGATATCAGATTAGCTGTACTTTCAATAAATAGCGTAAGTGCTACTAGCATCGTGATTGCTCAACTTTACAGTCAATCTCTTTTTAGCCAGTCACTTTCTCTAATCCCTCGTCTCAGTCTCGTTTAGCTCCCAAAACAAAGGGAAAACTTTGCAGCTCCTCTGAAAGAGACGAGAGAGCTGAGTCTGATCTGTCACCTGTTGAGACTCACGTTAAAATAACGAGCTCTGATGGTAAACTATAACGGTGTTACAGCAGAGGAAAAAGTCAGATTACTCATTACTAAAAAAACGCTGTTGCTGACACCGTTATAGTTAAACTGCGTTATTCCCAACACTGACCTCAACATATGCACGGAATTACAATAGACGATGGCCTTTGAAGATGTGACTAATGAAAAGACTGCGGCTTCCTTCAGAAAGCATCACACAGAAATATTAAAAACACAAACTTCTGATGGAATGTATTATTCTGTGAAAATAAGACCTTTCTAGGGGGCTTTGAGGCATTTAGGGCATATACACTGATATATACTGCTGCTCTTTCTATGTACAAGTTTTCTGGATGGACCGACCCCTTAAAAGAATGCAACATTGGAAGAATTGATGAACTGATAAACAGAAATCTTTATAAAACACATAATCTAATCGCTAATCTATCTGTGTGGCCAAACCTCCTTGTCAAAACCTGATCTAAGCAAGGCTTGGCCCGGTTAGGACTTGGATGGGAGACTGCTGGGAATTTCAGGTGCCACAGTGGGGCACCAGTGACAAAAATTTCGTTGTGTCCTCAGGCAAGGCACTTCACCCACATTGCCTAGTAGCTTACAACCACCAAGTATAGAGCGACTGAATAGTGCACGAAATTGTAAAACGACTTTGAGCATCTGGAAAAGCGCTATATAAAACTAAGGCATTATTATTATTAGCATCCATAATTTTGACGCCGGCAACTGCTTTATAAACATATGGATTTATCGGTAGCACTAAGTTTATTGCTGGTTGATGTTCAAGGGATTGTGTTAAGTGCCTAAACTTTACAATGTTTGATAAGTGATGATTCAAATGTTATATATGTCCAAATGTAAAACTGTTTTTACAGTATTTTCCTCTGCAAATGATCCATAATGAAATGCTGCTTGTGCAAACTGTAAGAAGACCTGGGTTATGTCATAGTACCTAGCTGGAGGATAAAACTTTTGTCTATGTTTTATTGGCTCCCATTCAAATAAGGTACACCACAAAACATAGCAATAACGGTTTGAATCTGGTTGCTATGTATTTAGTCTTTGTTTCAATATTTTTCATATCTTGTTGTGTTTCTAGGTTCAGACTTCAGTATATTTACTTTTACCGATGCTGGGCTCCAAACTTAACAGAATCAGCCCTGTTAATTAGTTCAAGTAATTAAAGAGTAGGAAAGTGTAGCTAGTGCAATAATGTCCTGGTTGGAAGATTAGTGCTTTCGCCAGCACCAGGCCACAGGGGACGAAGGCAGGTACTGTTTTAGACTACAGGTACTTACATCGACTAAAACATTTTCTCATAAACAAAATAAAATGTTTCAGTTATGACTAAAATTACATACATTTTTGTTGACTAAAAGTTGATATTCCCGTCGACTGAAGGTACTGACACTTTTGGTTGAATAATAAAAACTAAGCATAAATGCATTAAAGAAACAAACTGAGACTAGACCCAAGTTCCACTTTTCAATCAGCCTCAAACTAGACCATAAGTCCATGGTCCAAGGTCCTTCTGTGCATAAGCTATAGCGTTTTTGGGAGTGGTCAGTACTGAATAATACTGAATACTGAAAAATGAATGTCTCAATAATCTTTGAGTCTGTGGCTCTGTTCCCCATGACCCATGACCCCATGACCTTCCATGGCACTGTATGAACAAATTGTAACAGTTTAATAGATGAGTTTTGGACTGACACAGTACAATCAATTAAATTCAATTCAAGTTGATTTCTATAGCACATTTAAATCAATTTAAATCAATCACATAAAAGTCAACAAAAAACAAATATACAAATAACATGATACATCACCTGGAATGAAGTCAAACACAAGGTTTCACAATCAAATTGGGCTGACTGTACAAATCATATGTATTTGGTTTTTTTTCTTTTTCTCTGCGCAGTTTATTATAGCTAAATTAAAAAAATATATTTTCTGGTTGACTATCAGTCAACCACTATATTTAATCTAAGTATGGCAAAAATTGGCATGGTGTTTTCATTGACTAAAACAGTCTAAAATTAAAACAAACATCTGACTAATAATTTATAAAATAGATGGCATCATGAGGAATGAACATTATGTGGAAATACTGAAGCATCATCTCAAGACATCAGCCAGAAAGTTAAAGCTCAGGTGTAAATGGGTCTTCCAAATGGACAATGACTCGGAGCATACTGCCAAACCGGTTACAAAGTGGTTTAAGGATAACAAAGTCAATGTTTTGGAGTGGCCATCACAAAGCCCTGATCTTAATCCTACTGAAAATGTGTGGGCAGACCTGAAAAGGCATGGGCGAGCGTGTTTAAAGGCAATGGTACTAAGTACTAATGAAATGTGTGTAAACTTCTGGCTTTGAAGAAAATAATGAAAAATTGTGTAAAAAATTCTTCTGGCATTTAGCAAATAGAAATAATTTTGGTGATCCTAATTGACCTAAAACAGGAAAAGTTTAGTCTGATTTCATGTCAGACAGTGAGAATGGCTAAACATAGAAAAAAAAATAATATATATATAAAAACTAAATATTTGACTAAACCTAAAAATATAACTAAAGACTAAAACATGTTTTGCTTTCTGTTTTACACTCGAAGACTTTTAGTTAAAGCACAAGTGAGCCGATCACATATAAAAGAATGTATGTTTTCTCTGTGGCGTAATCACATCCATCAGTGCACAAGTAAAGCGCTTTTCCACATCAATAGAAGGCAGCTGTCAGCGCGAGAGGAAGCTGTTTATATCCTCCCAGACACAGATTTTCATTTATTTTGTTATTGCTTTGAAAACTATTTTTTGAATACTTTTTTGGGAGCTGAGCAAAGGTCCCACGTTTCATAATACGCAAGCTTGAAAGCCTTCTAGTCAATGTGGCAGGGTTTGAAAGAGCAAGATGGAGGTAACGGTAAAGAGGATTAGTCTGTGTAATCTGGGAGTCAGCAGACAGGAGTAAAGAGAATCAATGAATATTAATAATACAGAGCTTTGTAGGAAGGACATACGGCTGTAGTGGTGGACTTTTTGTTAAGGTTAGGTGTTTCCTGTAAATAATAATGAATAATTTACTTGGCAGCATGTCCAATGTTGAGATGTAATGCAGGTTTAACCAACGCAGGTCTGAGAAAATGTCTCAACAACTTTAATTAATGTGGTTGGTACCAAACAGATGGCACATTATGAATAATGAAGTGTTTTGGCAACTGATACTTGACCAAGTACATCGCCACCGAAAAACACAAAACAAACCTAACCTACTTTAGCTGTAACTTTAAACAGTAAATGTTAATCTGCATGTGGGCAACATTAAGGTGAACTTTCCTATGGATTAGGGTTAGTGTTAGGTTTAAGGTTTGGGTTTGGGTTGGGGTTAGCATTAGGGTTAGGTTTAAGGTTTGGGTAAGCATTCGACTATCTCACATGACCTGGTGGCATCTCCTGCTTGTGTCATACTGTTGAACATTCAAGGCAAGAAAATTAAATCTCTATGGAAACCACTCTAACTGTAAACATGCAAATATAATCCATCTGGCATTTTTTTTGGCTCTATTGTATGGTGCACATCTTGCAGCAACCACCAAGGTATGAAAAGCTATGTCAAATACTTACTCAGATACTGTAGTACTTCAATTCTCTTCACAGTTAAGTTAATCCATATGTGATTGTACAAACAAGAAAACATAAGTTTGGCTTGTGGTCAGTACACTCTTCTAGACAGAGGCCGCCATTTTGGATCCAGTAGCCTGAGAGGAAAGCAGCGAGCCGCGAGTAAGAGCTCTGTTTGGAGGTCATCAAAAACAGATCAGACCATGACAGCTGCAACTAAACTCCAATGTGCCCTTGGGTGGCCCTCTGATGCCCACTGATGCTGGGTGCAGAGCAGGGCACACACAGAAGCCCGACTGTCTCCAGGGGAGTCTCCAGGGACGGAGGAAACACCAAATGGACCATAGACCATTGGTGGACAGATTCTGTATGACCGCAGGCTCTTACTGGTCAGGCAGCATGAAGGGCAGCAAACTGTAACTTCCTGTTCTCTCAGTTAAAGAATTAAACTTTATAAATCTTGCCCAAGTTTTTTTTTTTTTTTTAACGTGAAGTGTATCCATAGACTGTATAACAGAAGTGGACTAAGGGAATGTGACGTCACCCATAGCGTTCGGCTCCAGCCAAATGAAACTCATCATATCGTAGCAATCCAGAGTGAGGCTGTTAAAGGTAACACCCCTTCCCGCACCATGGAGCGGGCGCTTAGAAACGCTGTCAAGCAAACCTGTTGTTAACGCTAGCGGGAGCGACCTCGGGGAAAGAAGGTGCCAGATTTGGCTGATATTAATGTTCATATCTTGATTTACGGAACAATAGTGAAAAAAAAAATCCCAGGATCATGTAGAGCGGGTTAATACGAACATTTTAAGACCAAAATGACGAGCCTGACAGTAGCAGTTACGGAGAGAGGTGACAATTTTTCAATTTAAAGTGAATTGGAGTCGAGGCGTGCCCATACTCGCTTCCTATTTCGAACGCGCCGGCTTCGCTAAAATAAATGTATTTTTACAGTATATTTAATGATTGCAGGTGCGGGTTGGGGCGGGTTGTATAAATACACAATCAGAAATGTGGGACCTGCGGGATGGAAAAAAGCCCAACCTGCGTATCTCTAGAGTGTATCATTTTATTTCCCGGTTGGACACGGGCAGCAGATGCGACATACATAGAGGTCATTCCATAACTGTTACCTATAACGAGCAGAATGTTAACATGCATATGACAGTTAAGAGTACTAATTTCACTAAAACACAGCCTTAAATAAGATTTTATCAAAATGATATGACAACCCCTCTATTTCGCTAACGCCAAATGGAACATAAACCAATGGAGTAAGGTAGCTGATTTTCACACCGCAGAAGAAGGAAGTATTTAAATCCGTCTAACTCGTCCCACATTGTTAATATCCTCATTTATTTTCTGGTGCGTGCATGGCTTTAGCAAAGCTCTTTCCGATGGCAATGTGACAGTGGGGTGAACCGCCCAAGCGCAGCCAATCACACCGCTGTTTTTGGCGCTTCTGGGTTTACGAGAATTAAAAATACTTTTATATTAGCTACAAACTGCGCTGTGGTCTAATTTTGTCACAAAGTGCTGCTTTTACGATATATACACTTTGGGGGAAAACACAAAATTGACCCATTTACAAAAAGGCAGTTACCCCAGCTTTACAGGGCCCATACTCTGTTTTCTGATCTATGTTCTAATGTTGTTTCCTCATCACAAACATACCTGGAGTTGTGTTTTGTTTCATTCACACATTTAATACACAAACCCCACATATTTAGGCTGAGTTCTTCTCTCAAACAGAAAACGCTGTGTTCCAACTTGTGATGTAATTTGGCAATATAACAAGTGCTGGAGTTCTTCTCTCAAGCAGAAAACGCTGTGTTCCAAATTGTGATGTAATTGATGATGATTTCAGCCCTGGAACTGCCAAACTCTTCTCAACTAAAGATAATTACCACTTCATGACATCACAAGGTGGAACAGAGCATTTTGAGCTTTGGGGATGTAAACAGACTAATAATAAAGTGTTACTCAAACATGTGTGAAGGAAACAAAACACAACTCCAGGTATGTTTTTGAGGAGGCAACAGCATTCGAACATGGCTTAAAGCTCATAAGAATCCATTTTGTGTAATATAGGCCCTTTAAGGCACATTTTGGTAAACACATAACCTTTTTTCAGCACATAGAGATTCAACCTTTAAGCCGCCTTTCTAAACAATGTTCCAGACTGTTCCAGAAGTTTTCCCTGCAGACTTTAGCTTCCTGCACACGTCTTTGTTTATCTGTGAAATAGTTTGCCAATAATGAAGCCTGCTGGAGTGACACTTTGGAATTATCTGGCTCTTCCTGTGTTTAGGGAAGCTGCTCGTCCATATTGATGCTGACAATTACATAGTGTGATTAATGGAGAGACGGCGGACCGCTGTATACGCAAAGTGTTTTCTTCTGTGCGATCAGAGCGTTCATCCCTCTTTGCGATGATTAGGAGGCTGACTCAAAGTTTTACAGACGCCCAAATGACACCGCCGCACCGGGCCTAATTGCAGTTGGTAATGTTGAGCTTGTTTGCTAATATAGGGTTTGGTGGATCGCTTCCTTAAAGTGTCTGTAATATGCTAAATTGGCTAGCTTGAGTTTTAAACGTGTTATACTGTTGTTCACTTTTGAAAAATGTCCATGGGTTTCTGTTTTGTTGTTTCTTACAAGGTTGCACTGGTGGACGTTGTATTGCAGTAAAATTGCCTGAAAGTTTACAATGTGTAAAAATGCTAAATTGTAACAGGCTCGGTGCAAAGCAGCATGGTAGCTAGCTCACTGTGTCGCAAAGCTAACAGTCACTTTCATTAAAATTGAAAAACATCAAATAAACAACCTATTAAAACTAGTTAAAAAAAAAAAAAAAAAACTTGCCGATTGTTTATAATGTAGAATACTTCAGTTTGTGGTGTTGTTTTAATATTTATTATGCCTCAAAATTAGCATTAGCGTTAGCATTGAGACACAAACATGTCTCTTTCTAAACACAGAAGTGTCCTCCAGTGAAATATTCATTTTATTTGTGTTGTGTTATGTTGTCCCTGTCTTATCTTTAAATATTTATTCATTTTAGTGTGACTAGGCAAAAAATCCGTAGAGATCAAATTGGACAGGAAGTAGTGACGCTAGCAGTGAGGTTTCTAGCGCTATTGTGCACAGAGCCTATTGTGTTATTGTACCATTGCCATGCCAACTACTACAAGGAAGTATTCAGGAAGGAATTCAAGCAAACCCATGAATGATATTAGCGAACATTCTAAGCAAAGCAATAACTCCAGAGACAAGTGACAGATCCCCCACCAGAGAAGTTACATAGTGCCCCTTTAAAATTCCCATATTAACTGTCGTCTTCAATTGATTTTTACTGGACAGTTGAAGCGTTTAGATCATCCCACTAAAACACCATATACAAACATGGACTGTATAAAGAAGTGGACTAAGTGAGTGTGACGTCACCCATAGTGTTCGGCACCAGTCAAATGAAGCTCATTGAGGCTAACAGTTATAGGAGCCAATTTGAAGCCGAGTTCCATATTTGGAATTCCAAAAGTATCATAGCAAACAAAGAACCAATCCAGAGCGAGGCTGTGAAAGGTAATGCCCCTTCCCACCTGCACTGCTGGTTTGGCAGGGAGCAGGTGCTTAGCAACGCTGTCAATCAAACCTGTTGCTAACACTTGGGAAAAGAAGGCGCCTGATTTGTCTGTTATTAATGTTCATATCTTGATTTACAGACGCAATAGCGAAATAAAAATACCAGGATCATGTAGAATGGGTTAAAATGACAAGGATTACTGCAGCAGTTACAGAGAGAGGGGCCACAGTTTTTCAACAGAAAGTGAATTGAAGCCAGAGTCAAAGGAGCCAGAAGCGCCCCCATGCTCACTTCCTATTTGGAACGCGACGTCTAGCAGGTTAGCTACATCCATTCATATATACAGTCTGTGGATACAAAGCAGCACACTTCAAGTGCCAATAGAGTCCCACACACAAGTTAGATGTAATCACCACACGAGATTTTATCCCTGTCACTGTGTCTGCCCAGGAAGCACTTCACAAATAGGCCTTCACTGTGTACATGTTCTAATATGTTGGCTCAGGGGTAGGCTCAGACAGGCCAAATGATACCAGACACCTTCATCAGATCCCGAGCCAAAGTCCACCCCTCTTTTTCTATCCAGTCTGCAGAGCCGTATTGATGCACTGCAGTCAGTTCATCCCAATAACAATATGTGTCCATTTGGAGTTATCCGCAGACACCTCCATTTCACTTTACCCCGGTGCAGTCATGCGTCTCCCTGTTGATCAGACAGTTAAGGGCTGGCAACGAGCTAAGCAGTTGTTCATTTGTAATTATTCTCCTCTTTAGTCAAGCAGCCGATATGTTTGGATGGAGAGGTGAGGTGTAGTGATCTTGTCTGTTCCATAAATCAAAATGACTTCTTGGGAATTCGTCACGGTTTACGAGTTATTGATGGGGTTCAGATTTCATTACTTTAGTTTCTGTAGGTTGTGACGCATTATGGAGATGGAGCCCAGTAAGTTACTAATGCTAAAGGAGCATTATGTAACTTTTCTGGTGGGAGGTTTTGCCATCTGCTTGTTTCCATGGAGATGTTATTGTTTCGGTTGGAGTTTTTCCATTTATTTGTTTTCATCCCTCAAAGAATACCTTGAGAAACATGCATTCTCTCTCCACAGAGCTGACATGTAACTTGGCCTGCATGGTGCTTGCCCGTGGAGGTAAATTAATGCCATATTGTTGAACTTTCAAAGCAATTACATCTCCATGGAGACAAGCATGCGCCGGATCCTCCACCAAGTGTTACATAGTGCAAAGTTAATATGCAACGTAACTGGAATATATCATGTTCAAGGGTCTAGTCACTGATAGAAATAATCCTGTTTATTTTTTTATGTTGATTTTCCTTGGATCTTTGTTATATGATAATGTCATGTAATTAATGTAGAGAAATAGCCGTAACAGCCCCAGTCTGAGAGTATAACTTCATTATAATCTACAATTTGTAAACCATTAGTACATGCAATATTACACAAAATAATAATACACCTCTAGACATGGGACAAAAGCATTGAAGGACCTTTTCAACATCAAGTAATTCCATAAATTTCATAAATCGTGAGAGACCTGGTTATCATGGGACGATTTTGAAATTTGGTGTCACGATTATCATTGCCAAAATTGGGGTCCCACTAGAGGAGCTCTAGGAAGTGTCTGGGGAGAGGGGGGAGTCTGGGAGTCCCTGCTTGGACTGCTGCCCCCGCCACCCGACCCCGGATAAGCAGAAGAAAATGGATTATATAATTGTATATATTATATATAAATATTATATTATATTTAAACAGCTGGTGAAGTATTATAGTTTGTTATAAGTGAAAATAACACTGATCTAGAAGAGATCATCAGGGAGAAGTATGTTTGTTCTGCACATTCTGTTGATACAAAGGCCATTATCTTTGTTGGCGATTCTCACGATTAAATAAAATGCCCCATATCCCACCGGGAGGAGGCCCCGGGGAAGACCCAGAACACGCTGGAGGGACTGTGTCTGTCGGCTGGCCTGGGAACGCCTTGGGGTCCCACCGGAGGAGCTGGAGGAAGTGTCTGGAGTGAGGGGAGTCTGCGAGTCCCTGCTGGGAGTCCATATTATTTAGTCTATTGTCCCATCCCTAGTACCTGGGTTCATTCACTAACAGTAACAGGGATATATTCTCATGCATTTGGAACAAGTATTTTTTTTTCTAGATTGGCTCAACTTAAGTGAAACTTAAAATAAGCAGGGATATAATTGTGAAACAAACTATTGCTATTTTGTCTTCAGTGCCTTCACTTACAAAGTTCATATATTTCCCTGCCTGACAAACAGTTCACTTATATTGCCCCAAATGATGCCGTTTCAGCTGTTTCCAGCAGTAGAGGCTATCTTTTGCGGGGTCAAATCCAGGACAGTAGTAGTAGAGTAGTTAGCACCAATAACCCCTTTTCACTTTTCCATTCTACATGCTGCTAAAGCTCCTCTCTCCCGCTGGCTAAGGTCACCACGGGGTCAACCCTCTCCCTGATTAAAACCATTACACTCCTGACCTGTGGACTGCACCAAGTATGCTCTTAACTACACCTCCTGTAATTTTCCGGGTTCTTTTCCCCCGATGCGCTATCCGTAATTGGAACGCACTAATTTCCATGGCAATAAGCCTGGCCGAGTGCTACGTGTCTGCCGCGGACGGTGCTGCTGCTAGCGCTCCTTAAGCTAATGGCTAATTCCATCCAAGGTGCCTGGTCTGAGAGCTTTTAAATGCCCATTTGCGCCGTCTGCCCGCGGGTGCATTACGGGCTCCCTTATTACTCATTGGGTGGTGCCATACAAAGTGAGTGATGGTCAGCGGGCAGGGCACAGATGCTCCGTGTTGATGATGATGATAGAGGCACTTTAATGGGCATTCAGCCGTGGCAAATATGCTCATCAAGCCAATTCAGACGCACATTACTGTATGCTAATATTACTTTTATTTAGTTAGGATATAACAATGATGGACCGACCACTAAGACTCGCTCTATGGCTAAGGCTGTTATGTGAGCCAGCAATAGTGCGATGCCTTGGTTTTAAAGCAGACGTGTTATTTAAAATGGAATTATGAACTTTTAACCAGGTTATAACACAGAATTGTTTGGTGAGTGATTCATGTATGTTTGTTATTGTCTGATCTATGTTAAAATGTTGTTTCCTCGTCACAAACAGACCTGGAGTTGTGTTTTGTTTCATTCACACATGTTTAACACACAAACCTTGCATATTTAGGCTCGTTTGGGTGATTTCCACCCTAGAATTGCCAGTCTCTACTGAACTAAAGGTAAAAGGAGCTGTTAACCTGAAAACTACCGCTTCATGACATCACAAAGTGGAACAGAGCATTTTGAGCTTTGGATATGTAGACAGACTAATAATAAAGGGTTGCTAAAACATGTGTGAATGAAACAAAACACAACTCCGGGTATGTTTTTGAGGAGGTAACAACATTATAACATGGCTTAATGCTCACAAGAGTCAGTTTTGTAATATAGGACCTTTAATAAATGGCTTAGTAACGACTTAACCTCTAATTAACTGTTTGTTGTGAATTAAGTCTTCGTTCATGCTTCATTAAGGCTAATTTAGATGTAGCTATATTCTGCTATATATAGTGTTAGCAATTCCTGTTCATGAGGTACTTGCAAATATTTGAAACATTCAGACTCTGGGGGATACATAGAGTTTAATCATTTTCTTTGGCAGTTTTTCAAAAACACATAAATGAAAATCTGCTGTTTGCTACAGATAGACCCCACAGAAGTTGAGGCAGGGAATCAGTTCGGCAGTTTTGAACTATTATGAATTATATATATTTTAATGAGCTGTTGATTTCTACATTTTTAGTTTATTATTTAACTATGTATTTTTATGTAATAATTTGATTCATGAATTCGAGAAATGAATGACTTTTGACATTTTTTTTTTCCTTCACCATGGGCTTTCCTGCCTTATTTTT
>KN475480.1:0-26014 GCA_000787095.1 Periophthalmodon schlosseri | reverse complement strand
GTTTCAAAGTAGAGGCTGAAGTCTGAAGTGGATATTGTATCTCCATAATAAAGTACAGGAAGAAAGGTTGCTTGAACAATTTCTTTTCTGTAATCCAATAAAATCAGTATGTCTCAAATCCAGCAATGTGTCCTCTTCAGAACCTAATTTATCTCTAAGCAGTTTTTACATAAAGACCCCATCTTTAAATAAACCTGCTAAGCCTGTAGTTTAGACTTCTCCAAACCAGTTCTGAAATACATTTAACTCGTGTATTATTCCAGGAGTTAATATTTCACTCAAGTATCAATGCACCTGGAAGTAGAAAAATATTGGTCAGAACATTTTGATAAATTCAATGAGGCCTATTTGCAGCATGTATCCCCCATTTACCCATGTTCAAAAGACAAGACATTTTTCTGTTTTCTGAATTAGGTTTATTATGTCAGTACAAGGCTGTTAGCATGTTGAAAAGCTGTGCTAATTAGTTCAAAACACAAGGGACAAGGGCTATTTAAGGCAAAAGCAACAGAGCGCTCCTGCTAATTGCTATTAAAGGAGGAGGTTATGAATCCATTTGGGATCGTGAAGACACTGGCCTGGTGCAGACAGGAGCCAAGCATCTGTACATTTGTTTACATCAGCTCAGACAGTGTATGGCCCTTTAATGAGTCCTGTTCAGTAGATCAAACATATGAAGGCTGTTACACTAACGCCACTACTGCAAGATAATTAAGTAATGAATATTTCAGCAACAAACAAGTGTATATATTAGTTGGTAGTAATTATTGTATTATTATTATATTATTGTAAATATTCAGTTATATCTGCCGGATGTCCTATGTCCTTGTCATTGTCTTTTTTGGCCTGGAGACCGGGTCTATGGCCAAGGCATCAGCTGCACTGTAAACTGCAACACTGTTTTTTGTTCTATCCCTATCAAGTCAAGTCAAATCAAATAAATGATTTGAATGATGATGAATGATGTGATTAAATAGAGAAATTGAGTAGAGATCCGATTAGATCAGATTAGTTTCTAACCCTAGTATCTTTAATGACTTTTTCCTGGCTAAAAATGTGTCTATTCCATATAACTGTGTTTAAAACAGAGATCATCTTTTGGTGACAGATGCAGATCAGTGGTGACCCAAAACGTATACAAATATTGGCGTATGGGGGACTATGTGCCGATTGTGTCTGTTTATTTGAAATGTTTAAATTACAAGAAGTTTAAAGATATAAAGTGTTAGTTTTTAATAAACTTTCTATCTGCCTATCTGTCTATCTATCTATTTATTTATTTATCTTGTCCATCTATCTATCTGACCGACCCTTCTTTCCTTTCAGCCTGGCGCAGCATTACCTGTACCCTCAGACTTTCCTCCAGCCAAGCCTCCTGCTCCAGTCCCCTCTGAGCTCCGCACCCGCTCTCGCCTCGCCGTACCTGGACTACTCCTCCGTCTACACCCCCTACGTCCAGACCACAATGGAGCAGTACCCCTATACGCCCTCCCCGTCGCCCTCTGCTGGTGGATACCTTAGCTACGCCCTCTCGCCCGGGACCTCCGCTACGGCCCTCACTGCCCCCACGAACACCCCGAACGCCCTGCACCCTTCTCTGGCAGCGCTCGCTACGATGTCTGCACCCCCTGCCACTTCCTCCACTCAGCGCTCGCTACAATGTCTGCACCCCCTGCCACTTTCCTCCACTACCCAATGCACCAGCCGGATCGCTTACAGTAAACAGAAGAACTTAATGAATTTTTTAAAATGTAAAAAAATAAAAAATTAATAAATAAACTGATGCAACCTGTGACATCATCAGAACGAGACAGGGCAACAAGGAGGAGTGTGATGTAATCAAAGGGCTTCTCACGTGACACTCTGAACCTTTATAATATCAATGTTAAAATATTCATGAAACTATTATGTTAATTTCTGAATGTGCTTTCCAAGTGGTAGAGATGTGATACAACATTTTTGTCCTTTGTCCCATTTTCTGAAAGGAGACTTAGCATGCTAATTTAAGTTATATGAAACACATACCTATTCATTCATGTATCTGCAACTTATGGACATAAACAACTGAAACTAGCCCATCTGTTGGCATCTATGGAGATGTGATTGCTCTACCTGGAAAGTTCCACAATATGGCATTAAACATATCTAGCTATCTAAACATTTTCTTCAGTTATATATGTTTTTATTGCTCTGCAAAATAAGTCGAAAAAGATGGATTCTTACTGTGAATGGCGTTGACTCCACAGATCTGACCTCCTGCTTGTCTCTTTGGAGATAGACAAATTTAATGCCATTGTGGGGAACATGGGCAAACAAAGCAAAGCAAGTATTCAAGACAAAATTCCATAGATGGCGCAATTGCAGTGAGTACATCCCTTTAAGTGAACTTCTCCATGTCCCTGTTTACTTTGACGTTTTTATTAACCGTTCAAGTCAAATGAACAGTTATATTTATTGTACTATTATTTCTGTCTTTTATTCTGAGCTGGCAGGTTATTATAGTACAACGATAATCACAATCTAACTAAATATGCAATTGTAATGAAGGATTGAACTGACTGAGGTAGAAAGCACTGGTACATTTATGTTTTAATATTAGTGCTTGAACATTATTTTTGTTATATAATAGCACATAATGCAAGGTAATGAATGCCTTTGGGTTTCAACTTTACATTGGAAATGATCAGGCTGCACAAAAAAATCCCAAAATGATCATTATCTCCATATGTCAAGAAACTGAACATACCAAAATATCAGATATGTAAGTTTTTTGGTAATTACAGATGCACTGGAATATGGAAATATGTTTCAATAATTTAATATTAAGCCCAGTAGTTTTGTTTAAAATATAGCCCTGGTTTGATCTTGATTTAGTCTCTGGTTTGACATCAGGTTGATATGCTTTTTCTGAGTTTGTAGTAAATGCACAGTTTGCAGTAGCTTATAATTAAAACAATGGTGAACATAGAGTCAAAGAAGCTTTACATGTTGGCGTGAAAATGAGTGAGTTATTTGAAATTACTGTGTCAAACATCATAAATTATAAATTGTTATTCAAGCTAAAAACAGCATTTTTTCTCTCAGTGTACAGGTAAATAGACATGTACACTCAAAACATGCTTGTCTCCATGGAGATGGGATTTCTTTGCCTGAAAGTTCCACAGTATAGCATTTAACAGGTGTTTATATTTTAAAATAAAATACTGAAAGGGTCACTTATCCACAGACATTATCTGTAACTTGGCCTGTTGGCGTTACCTGTTCATCTCCATAGCAAGTCGTTTAATGCCATACTGTGATTTCAGGCAAATTAAGCAATAACATCTCCATGGAGACAAGCAGATAGTGAGCCCTCCTTCAGAAAAGTTTATGCGCTGCCTTTTACATAAATGTATTATGTTGTGTTTTCCATTTAATTATTTTATGTTGATTCAAAGTAAATATTTAGATTTAAAATGAATCTACTTAAACTATTCAATTAACATAAAATCTTTAATTGAAAATAGATAATTTATCACATTTCATCAAATTTCATTATTTTGTGTAGATGGACTTGTATGCTGTATTGACTTAGTGCTGTGTGTTTAGTGAGGACAGTGTGAATGAGACAGAGAGGGTGCAGTGTACAGCAGTGTCAGGCCCTTTGTCCTTTGTTTCTCCAGCTGCAGAAATACAACCATTCATTACATTAAACTGTCAGAGCCACTGCCCAAAGCCACCCGAGAGCCATGTGTACAACCAATATGCAAAATAAACCACTTCTTTTTAAAAACATTGGAAATTCATTGTGTAATTGTGTGCTTGATTACTGTTGTGGTCACTGCAAAAAGGGTTTATCTAAAATTACTTGCATTCTTACAGCTTTCTCACTGTTTTCAGTATAGCTGGAATCAGTTGGGTTAATGATGGGTAAGTGAAAGGAATGTGTCTGTTTCAACATTAAATAAGAAGCAATGACACAAGTCAGAAATGCCTTAAAATTAGTAGGATTTAGGTTTAATAAGTAAATCTATTCTATTATAATATTGTGATTTCCTTGTGTATTCTATTGGCAGTGTTTTGATTATCTTCTATCTTACTATCAGGAGGTTTGGACAGTTTTTCTGGACAAAATCTACTAAAACACAGACACCACTCCACACAGAAGGGCTCAGTTTGATCTGGGAATCAAACCCAGGACCCTCTTATAAGACAAGTTCACTGACTACTATGGCACTGTTATAGGCTTTGTTATTGCAGTATAAACACAAGTTGTGCATGTTCAGTCTGTTTTATCTTCACTAGTACAGTCATAGGACTTGTGCGTCTTTGTCAGTGGAGTTGGGTGGAGTTTATCGCTGATGCAAGAACAAGAAAATAGTGCAAGATAAGAAACATGTAATAAACAGCAAGCAGTGAGGTGCGTAATAGCCTAAGTATAACAGCCAGGAATTGTTTCTATTGCAAGTGTTTAATTGCAAATGTTTTGTGCATAAACTATATTACTCTCTATTCTCTTATGGTTAGGCTTATAATGATATAATAATCGCATATCCATGGGTAATGGGCAATTAACAATTCAAAAATATTTATCTTTTGAATGGGCAAAAGTCCTCAAAATACCTCTATAAACTTGAAATCCAAACCATAAATTAATAATATTATAGGTTAAACGTATTGGGGTTTCAATACATGCAAAATAATTATCTTTTTTCTGTGAATCCTCTGCTCCTGGTTTGACAGTGACACGTGTTAAATGCCAGTTCAGCGCAAACCCAGGCCTAAGCTCTAAGTCACACGCGCCCCCTAGCGGTCACTGCTGTGTATTACAGTCTATCTAACTTGGGGAGGGGAGGGGCGGGGGGATATTCCAACCCTTTTCTGCAACAAAACGTGACCAGTGCAAACCCGACTCTTACCACGCCTGTGCTAAATGCTCAAATGCAAGTTTATGTGACGTAAGGTAAGCATTTTAACATTTTTTTTTTTTAAATACGTGTGAATGAATGTCGTTTTTGATAGTATTGTAAATGACCTACTGCAACAAAATAATTTCCTCAAAAGGATTAATCTACCGTAGTATTGAGCCAATATACTGGCCAGTATTTATATTTATATATTATTTTGTCACTTTTTGCATTGTCTTTCTTACTAGCTGTCTGCATGTGACCCCACACCGCTCATATGCAGTGATGGACATAGTTATAGGCTATACTATCTTATTATCTTTACTGACAAGCCTTAAGCCTTACAGTGCGTATAGTTGGTTTTTTTTGTTTTTGTTTTTTTGTTTTTGTTTTTTTTTTAATATTATACGAGATTGCGACTTAATTCAAAGACTTTTACGACACGGTATCATTTTTGATGTTTATTACTGAAATGAAATACCATTGAAATGCCTTGTGCTGCCTGTAGTTAAAATAATAATAGGACTCAAAGAAGCTCTCACGGCTTGTCTGCTGTTAACAGACCATTCAAAGTCTGGGACAACATTTTCTGAGCAGATGAGTTATGTAAAAATGGATACCAGCAAATACCACAGTGAGGGGAGGAGAAAGTTTGGGTCTTTGACAAAATTCAACACAGTAATGGTACAAAACAGGTGAGTGGTAAAATAAAACAAAATAATAAGAACTGAATCTGCAGTCTTGGCCACGCATACACACATATACACACTGGAACAAACTCGCTCACTCGCAGCCACTCTTTCGGTCTCCAAAAGTCTCCAAGCAGACCAACAAACCCACAAATAAAACGTAATGAGCTGAAATGATGAAACCCTGGTCAAGCTAATGGAATAATACATCCACGTCCTGTGTCTGAAGTGCAGAAAACTAAAAAGAACTTAAACTGAGATAATCCAGATGTTTAATCAGAAGCATGCCCATCGTCACTGTTTAACCTGAAACGACCACAAACCCAGATAGATGCCCTCTTTCCTGTACCCGCCCATGTAAGCTTTAGCCCACCTCACCCGGACCCTACCACCTCTGCTCTATCTCAGGCTTTCACTTTCCCTTTAGAGAAACACTAATGCAGTCGGGAGACAACAGAGCTGTTGTTTTAGGCCCATCACTTATAAAAACAATGAAGAGTGTCCTTCTGGAGCATGCTGAACTCTTGTGGAAGTGTATGATGCAGATTGTGGTGAGGTGGGCCGTCCCTGGTCTCCGCAGCCTGCCCTGGGGCAGTTTATAGGGCTTGTGTCTTGAGCTCGATGGGCTCTCCACGGGGGTCCTGCTGGCTCTCACTCTCAGGCGGGCGGCTGCCCTTCAGTGTGGCCAGGCGCTCAGAGAGACCCCTCATACGGGGGAACAGCATGAAGTCATACAGCAGAGCACCCATAGCACCTCCGATCATGGGACCCACCCAGTACACCTGCAAGAGCCCCAAGTTTAACTTTATATAGCAGAAGGCCAGAGCCACTCCTATCTAAGTGACAGGGTCTTACCCAGTGGTTGATGAAGTTTCTGAAGAGCACAGCAGGAGCAAAGGACCTGGCAGGATTCATCCCAGCACCAGTGTAGTACATCTAAAGACACACTTGTGTTAAACTGTGTTCTAACATGTGTCTGTACAAGTGTTTGTGCAGGTCTTACCCCCATGAGGTGTCCAATGGTGACGGAGAAGCCGATGGAGAGGGCAGCAGAGCCCAGGCGCCCGTTCCTCCGCTCATCAGTGACAGCGAAGATACAGATGACCAGCTGCATGGTGAGGAAGACCTCCACCGTAGTGCCCATGCCCAGGCTGATGCCCGGCTGCAGCTGCAACACACAGGTACTCAGCTTTAACTTCCTGTTCAAACTGCTGTAAAATGTGTACTTACAGTGTTCATACTGCTGTAAAGTGCATACTTACAGTGTTCATAGTTGTAAAGTGTGTGTACTTACAGTGTTTATAGTTGTAAAGTGCGTACTTAAAGTGTTCATAGTTGTAAAGTGTGTACTCACAGTGTTTATAGCTGTAAAATGTGTACTTAGTGTTCATAGTTTTAAAGTAGGTACTCACAGTGTTTATAGTTGTAAAGTGTGTGTTTACAGTGTTCATAGTTGTAAAGTGTGTGTACTTACAGTGTTTATAGTTGTAAAGTATGTGTACTTACAATGTTCATAGTTGTAAAGTGTGTACTTTCAGTGTTCATAGTTGTAAAGTGTGTACTTTCAGTGTTCATAGTTGTAAAGTGTGTACTTTCACTGTTCGTAGCTGTAAAGTATGTACTTACAGTGTTCATAGCCATGTTGCCCCTCATGTTCCCAGGAGTGACTCCGTACAGTACAGCTGCTCCAGCCACAGCCCCAAGGCACTGGGCCGCTATGTAGAAGACTGCCCTGAACAGGGACATCTGAGAGCCCACCAGGTAGGCGAAGGTGACCGCGGGGTTGATGTGTCCTCCGCTGATGTGGCCGATGGACTGGATGAGGGTGGCAGCCGCCAGCCCGAAGCACAGGGCCACGTGCAGCACGTGATGAGGCCCTGTGGTCCAGCGCAGAGCGGCGCCCATCCCAAAGAAGACGAAGAACATGGTGCCAAAGAACTCAGCGAACACCGCCCGCCAGAAGTTCATGGACCTAAACTCCCACATGATGATGACTTGGCTGTGGCTTTTCACCAAATAAAGACTTAAAGGTGAGTCAAGAAAAGGTCAGATTAACCTTTTCAGTCCTCAGATTTTAAAATAACGGAGATCTCCCGTTTTTGTCAGCTTTATGAACTGACCAAGTCTCGTCAGTTCAAAGACTCTGGATCTGAAAACAGACAATCCACTCAACGCTTCACCACGAGACGCGGTCAACTGTGCTGCAGTCTGCCTCCTGTGTCCAGCGCTCGCAAAGACATAAGTGTGAGTGATGGGAGATCTCAGGGAGGGTCAGGACCTGATGGGCATCAATGCTATAGGGGAGATTCTACAGAAGAGACAGGGATCACAGTGTCTGCTGGACTTTTAGCCTCTCTGACGGAGCGGAGAGGGCCCGACCTGGGATTTATAACACCCCCCCAGGGGCCCCCGTGACGCCATAATCCCCCACAGAGCGCAGGGTGGGGGCGTCCCAAATCAAACAAACCTCAGTCCGCTGCCCACCCCTCTATCTGCCCACCCCTCACCTCTCTCTCGCCATAGTGAGGCAGAGAACACTAGAACCTGAGCACAGACCTCCAGCACAGGTTTTCACACAGATAGTAGGATGTGGTTTATTCATACACTTAATAATACTGTAAAAAGATACAGATATTTTTTATATTTCTGTATTAAACATGGCTCTGTCATGTGTTGACATGTGATATTGGTCATAATCACAGACACAATGGCTCCTGGACAAAGCAAAGCGCACACTCCAATAACACACATGTGGATAATATAGCGGGGCCTCCGGATGGACGGAAGTCTGCAAAGCTAACAACACGCAACTGACCCATACATTAAAACGCCTGACCCTGTGAAACCATTGTCTGCATTTCACCTTTATTAGGAGTACATTTGTTTATATAGAAAACATTACCATTCAAAATAACCATGATTATTACATGTCAAAAAGCTGCACACTGTATTTTCTAATGTTTCCTTACAGTTGAAATTGGGTTGTAACTTTATGTATGTTTTGGGGGTCTAGCTATAACTTGAACTTGACATAGAACTTGGTTGCTTCAGTCTCACTACAGACAACAAACTATTTTCTAACTAGCGTGCAGTGGTTTGTTGTTGGTAATAGAAGTTTAGTGGACACATGTTTGCAGTAGCGGAGCATTTAGTGTCAACGTGAGGTGCGAGGGCAGGGGAGAGGGGGCAGCCAAATGAATGCAGAACGCTGAGCTAGTTGTTTGAAGGTCCTTTTATACATGTGAGAAAGAACACAATGCAAAATGCTGCCTGCAATGGGGCAGTTATATCTATTGTGTACTTTGTGTTGCCTTATTTGACAATTATGTGACATTAATGGCTCTTTTCTAGATATATGAGGATTGTGCTGATAATAATAATAAAATGAAAATCAGAACATATTTTGAGATCCAACAGAAATGTGCTAAAAGGTGCCTTTAATTGTATTTGCTGAGGTTTCAGTTTCAGACTGTGAATAGACTATAAAATTACTTTATGCTTAAATTGTGCACTGGTCATTCTTAAAGTAGATATAGTATATTGTCAATTATTACTCAAATTGTTCTTGTTATAAATCATACTATGATGAAAAATGTAAAATATGATGAAAAACTTATAAAAAAATGTTATATTCATACAATACAGTTTCACCTTCTTTTTCAATTTTGGATTATTACAGATGCCTTGGTTGCTGTTATTGAGTCACTGGGCACGGCACTCCTCGCTTGCATGAAGTGTGTGTTAGGTGTGCAGTCAGTGATTGGTGTTTGTCAGTGAGGGGCCTATGGCAGAGATTTTCAGCCTCACTTCTGTCTGTGTCTCCTAGGGCAGATGTGGCTATAGAAGTATCTTGGCACCATAATAACTTCAGTGAACTGAAGCTTCTCATCTTTAAAAGCACAAAAGGGGTTTAGATAATAGTCAATAACGAGTTTTATTTTACATTTAGTTCGTACGTTGTATAACACATGCACTAAACTGTACAAAAATTGAATATACATTTATTTATTCAAAATCCAAATTTCTTATATTACATTTTATCCATTTACAACCTCTCACAGTTCAAATACAAAGCTATTTCACAGGTGTTTTATCATTTCAGGTGAGTGGTTCGTCTCAAGATGTCATTTGGATTGGCATAAGAGCAGCGTTCATTTAGGCCTACAAATAAAGGCCTTTTTAGCATTTCAAAGTGTAGGAGACACTTTCAAACCTTCAATAAATATTCCAATGGCATGCAAATGCAAAAGGAGCAATACTGGTTCAGAGGGCATCACTCAAAAGGGGTGTATGAGATCACATTCACATAACACAAAAAATAGTATATAAAAAGTATATTTAAAACACAAAATATGGCTTTATGGGAATAAATAAATAAATCAAATAATACTGATCAGATGTTGTTTGATGACTTTACTATAACTTTGGCATCTACTGCTATATTCTCTATCAACGTGAATAATGATAAATGAGTAGAATGGATTGGTTGTTTTCAGACTCTATATGGAACCTTGAGGTACCCCACACCAGAAAAGTTACATATTGCACCTTTACATTAGTGACAAAGTCCATTATCCTGCTGTATCCAACCACACACCAAAAAATATGAATATTAACCATAGGGATTTGTGTGCATTCATGATCATAGCCATTGTGGTCAAACATGTGCAGATGTAGTACAGTAATACTTTATAATAACTACACTTTAATTAGCCTTAATAAAGCGTGAACAAAAACAGTAATTCATAATGAACAAATACTTAATTATATAAAATAACTCAGACTTAGTAACTACTTAATCAGTACCCTAACTCCTAAACCTTAGTTAAAGCCACAGTATGTAACTTTTAAATAAATAAAATCAAAGGTTTTTTTTGTTTTCATTTTGGTTGTTTATTGCACTGAAAAGCATGCGCCCTTACTGTGAGCGGGCTTGCATCTCCACAAACATGACTCTTACTGGAGCCTCGTCTAGCTGGTTTCCATGGAAATGTTGTTCCTTTGGCTATAATATTCCACAGTATGGTATAAAACGTATCTAACTCCATGGAGAATGTTCTGATATGTTGTTTTAACTTTATATTTCCATAGAATCATGCGAGTGATGTGCTCCCTCCAGAAAGTTACATGTTACATTACCGTACCTTACCTTTAAATATGTCTGTGTAATCCCTCAGTCGTCCAGGTATGAGCCATAGTTAAAGAAAAATTCAAATTTATCATTTTCTTTTACTATTACCTTTAAGTAGATACTAAGCCATTTGTCCATTATGTATTTATTCTTTAATCTTTATTCATGCTTTATTAAAGGGCCCATATTACTCTATTTTCTGATCTATGTGTTAATGTTGTTTCCTCATCACAAACATATCTGGAGTTGTGTTTTATTTCATTCACACATGTTAAACACACACACCCTGCAAATTTAGGCTGAGTTCTCCTCTCAAACAGAAAACACTCTGTTCCACCTTGTGATGTCATGTAGTAATACAGGAAGTGCTCCACTGTGTTTTTAAACTACATACACCTTCACTAGAATCATTTGGATAATTTCAGCACTGGAATTGCCTTTTGTCCTACTGAACGAAAGATAAAGGGTAGCTGTTGACATGAAAACTACGTCTTCGTGACATCACAAGGTGGAACAGAGCATTTTGAGCTTTGGAGATGTAGACAGACTAGCAATAAAGTGTTACTCAAACATGTGTGAATGAAACAAAATACAACTCTGGGTATGTTTATGACGTTACATTCTAATATGCCTAAAAGCTTACAAGAGTCAATTCTGCGTAATACAGGACCTTTAAGGCTAAAAGTGTAGTTATAGTATAAATGTTACCATATGTTTTACAGATAGTACTCCTCAGTTGTCGGTCTTGTTACCTTGTTTGGCTCGGATGGCATTTTGTGTGACAGTGGACAGTGAGGAGCCGGTCATACTCGCCGTCTCTACGATCTCTATGTCTTTACACGTCAAACACGCCACCAGCTTCTGACGAGACGCCGAGGGGGCAAAGAAGAACTCATGAGAGACCCCCGCGAGCACGGCCCCTAGCACTGGCCCGATCCAGTACACCTGATCAACAACATACAGGTGCTTTACTGACAAGACAAGGTAGGACAACAACAATATAATGTTAATGTATTAGATTTATACTGTCCATTATTCCTCAGTAACTTCCTTTAAAACTAGCAACTTCTGTAGCCACAATGGACCTGGGGCAAACTGAAAGTGGATGCCAAACTGTGTCAATGGACTCTAGATTAGGCCAATCACAGAAACTAGGAAATTCAGTCAGGATGGATATGTATTGGACACAAGGACACAACAATAGAGCTTGGGACGGAATGTCAAAAAACAACTGCTATCATGGAAATCTGGCATGTTTGAAGCAGCAGTGCAAAATGCCAATAGAGATTCATTAGCCAAAAGACAAAAAAGTAAACATAAAAGGAATAGAACAACTCGCTATGGGTCACTACCGGTAAATACATATCATATCACACATATTGTCACAGTACTTTTGAATGAACACTCACTTTAGTATTTGGCATCTTAAAATCTCCATTGGTTTAACATTAGGCCAACTGAAATTCTTTTAGGTGTGATGTCATGATCCCAAGTTCTATAGTGTGCAATGGTGGTAACAGGAATCAGCCAAAAACCATCAGGTTAATGGGCGGTGTCTCTACTGGCTAAGCACTGCTGGTACATTCCTTAAAAGTGCTCTACTCTGGTGCACTGAAGTTTTCCACTGTGGAGGTGCAGGTGTGAGAGGAGAGCGCCCTCAGCAGGAGGCCATAAGTCAGCAAACACTGGACTGTGGATGTATGTGCTTCAGTGTGGCTCATTAGGACAAGTATATTAATGATGTATTTCCTCACCCAGTGATTCTCCCAGAAGCCAGTGATGATGGCAGGGCCCAGAGTCCTTGCCGGGTTCATGCTGGCTCCAGAGAAGCGTGCCTAAAGACACAAGTTTAAATGTTTAATGGTGAATTTAAACACAAACCTGTACAGACAAAGGCCTCACCCCTATCAGTACCCCGGCGGTGTGGGCAAACCCCACAGCGAGGTTCCCTGGTTCTGGACTGTCCCTGCGTCGCTGGTCCTCTGCAGAGAACACTGTGAAGACCATCTGAAACGTGCAGAGGATCTCCACACCCAGAGCCTGAGCTGCGTTCAGCTCCAGAGGCACCTGACACACACCACACTGTCAACATTCACTCCAGACATATTACTGTTAAAGGGACCATATTACTCTATTTACTGATCAAAGTTATATTGTTGTATCCTCATCAAAAACAGACCTGGAGTTGTGTTTTGTTTCGTTCACACAAGTTTAACACACAAATCCTGCATATTTAGCTGACTTCTTTAACACACAAATCCTGCATATTTAGGCTGACTTCTTCTCTCAAATGTACAACACTCTGTTCCACCTTGTGATGTCATGTGATAATACAGGAAGTGCTCCACTGTGTTTTTAAACTCCATACAACTTCACTAGAATCATTTGGATGATTTCAGCCCTGGAGCTGCCAATCTCTACTGAAGTAAAAGTAAAAGGTAGTTGTTAACTTGAAAACTACCTCTTCATGACACACAAGGTGGAATGAAGCATTTTGAGTTTTGGAGATGTAGACAGACTAATAATGCAGTTACCGTACTCATATATGTGTGAAGGATATGATGAGGTAACAGCATGGCTTAAATCTCACAAGAATCCTTTTTGTGCAATATAAGAACTTTAAAATGCATATGACAGGACTCCATGCTTTTCACGCTCACTCCAGACTTAAATATGACAGCTTTTTATGTTTAAACTATGAGTTTGTCTCTGCAGAAGCACCTTATTGACAAAGTGGTCTGCTGTAGTTTTGAGAGGAAGAGCCAAGTACAGGACTCCGGTGCCGAGACAGGCGCCCACACACTGAGCACAGATGAAGAACACGGCTCTGAGCGAGTCCATGCGGCGAGTGGCCAGGAGAGCTAGAGTCACCGCTGGGTTCACCTTCAGCAGAGGTACAGAGGAAATAACCTTACTCATTAAACAGTATAATATAGGAATTACCCTCACATTGAACAGCATAATGCAAGACACATTTTGAAGTGTGATATATTGCTCAAGAAAATATAGACGATAAACAATAATATTAAAAGTAATTAATTACACCCAAAAAAAGATTCAAAAGTTAAAATAAGTCATTAAAGACATGAGCTGCAATAACTAAATAGAAGAATAAAACACTAGTAGTTAGTTTGTATCTATAGAAATTATTTATTCGACCCTATACTGCTCACATCTTGTAGTAGTACAGAAAAATAACAAGTATCCCACTTGTGCAAAGAAAAAGTACCACGATAAATATTGACGTCCAAAAATGAGTGTTCCATTTATTATGTATTGAATGATAAGTTGATATAGTAATTACTGTGATAGGCTATAGGCACAAGGCACATAGGCAAGGATAACTGTAAGACATTTGTATACATAGTACAAATAGACAAGTATACCTGAGCACCGCTGATCTCTCCAAAACAGTGTGCCATCGCCACTATGGCCACGCCCACTGCCAGTGCCGGGTACAGAGGGCCCCCAGAGGCCTCCCCGGGCCCCGGCACCAACGAGCCCAGAACGGCACTCACTAACACCAGGGTGCCCAACAGCTCTGCCAACACGGCACGCCAGAACGGACGACTGTGGAGCTGCTCCGTGTCAACAGGTGCAAACAACTTTAGTTTAATAACTCATTTTCCAAAACTTAATCACAAGAGTAACTTATAGTCCTACTTAAAGCCACAGTGTGTAACTTTTTAGCCAAAACATAGACTAAAATAAAAGCATGTTTATTTAGTTAGGCTGTGTTTATTGCACTGAAAAACTTTACTCTGCACTGAAAAACTTTACTCTGAACAGGCTTGTATCTCCACAAACCTGACTCTTATTTGGTCTGGAGGAGGGCCTCCTCCTGCTTGTTTCAATGGAAATGTTCTTCCACTATAATCTTCCACAGTATGGCATCAAACTTATCTATTTCAATGGAAAATGTTCCAAAGTATGGTTTTAACTTTCTATTTCCATGGAATCATGCAGGCGATATGCCACCCCAGAAAGTTACATACTGTGCCTTTAAATTTCTGACTGTTTTAGTTGTTTTTCTTAAAGCTATAGTCATAAAGTTACATTACATTACAGTCACTGATCTGATGAATAGCCTATTCAGTCTGAATAATGCTGTTTTTTATTGGTGGTTTTCATATTCTAGAATGTGATGATGTCATGATCTCAGGTGGGGGGCAAGAGCCAGATTGTCCCTGTTGATTAAATTGTACTTTGTCATGAAATATCTAAAAGGTAAATTCACAAATGTTTAATCTTATGAATTCTATTCATGACTAGACCTATTAACTTGCACCATTACAACAAAAACTGCATTTTAAGAATATTAATTTTAGCTGCCCCTCCTCTCTTTTTAAATATTATTGGCCTATTGCTGATACTCAGCAATAAGACAACTACCACATTTCTTAATTTAACTACTTTGGAAATACGACTGAACTTTATACTGTCTACTTTGTAAGAACATATAACACATTTTATAAAACCTATATATTTTGTCCTTACCTCTCTCCAGGTCATGTTAAAGTGTTCCTTATGCAGTCCCTGCTTGTGTGCGTCAGTCTGCAGGTCGGTTCATTCTTCAGTCTGAGCTCTTCCCTCCCTGAGTCTCTCTCTCTCTCCTTCAGGATCAAACCTCATCACTTCATTTACACACCTGAAACTGGTCATTTAGGTTTCTATCAACAGTTTTTTCCCCTTAAAAAAATAATATGTATTAATTAATATATTAATATATTAATATGAATAACCAAATCCAACATGTGGAGTGAAATCAGCAAGTATAAGGACTTTTCAGGACAATTTCATTAATGGTGGCTTAAAGGTGCACTCTGTAACTATGTAAGGATCGCCACCTACTTGTCACCAGGGAGATGTTATTGCTTTGCCTTTCCACAGTATAGAAATAAACTTGCATTCATTCAATTACAGCTAAAAAATACATAAAAAAATACCTGCATTTTTATGGTGCCTTTTCACAGGTCTGACCTGTAATTGGCCTGGTGGCATCACTTTTTGTCTCCATATATATATATGCAATAACATCTCCAGGGAGACAAGAAGGCGGCACACCCTCCACCAGAAAAGTTACATAGTGCACCTTTAACTTATTAATGAAGGAGTTAGGGTTACGAGTTATGGTTAGGTATTAATTACGGTAGTTATGTAGTTAGCTATGTATTACTTAGGCCTATTGTGCCTGAATCATTCTTAATAAACTATGTGTCTTTCATTGTGCTCTATTAAAACTCATTAGGTTATTATAAAGTATTACAATTCCTGTATTGATTCATATGGCATTTTCAAAAGAAATATCCAAAATAAGATGTTCTGTTCTACCATATATGTACCCAACAAAACACAATTTATAAGAGGATGCAACTGAACTATTTTACCTTTACAAATTGCTATATTTTAAATTCAAATAGTTGTTTTCTGTTTGCGACGTTAATAGTGTGGAAAATACATGTGTCTTTTGTTGAAATCACAGAAGTGGTCAATCATTTTGTCCAAGACTCAATCAGGGCATTTCGCTAACAAACAACTTGTTGTGGATCACCATGGGGACAAAGTCTTTCATGTTGCCGTTGCCATAGCGCCTATTGTTCCATTAGACGTGAGCGCTACTCTGCCAGCTCTTTGATATCAAATAAATGCATTATGACGAGGGTTTCAAGATAATTATCTGTCTAATCATGCATGTTTTAGCCAAAAGAGAAATGGGAAAAACAGGTTTAATTGTATATGCAGTATTTTACACCATTTTAAGATAGCCTATGCAATTACAATCAGATTTATAAATAGAGAATGTTTTTAGCTTGGAATTCAGATTAGATGCCTGAATCACAACTTCAAGATTTTAATTGATGAAAAAAATGAATATTGCTCTATGTAACTTTTCTGATGGAGGGTACACAGATTGATTGATTGTCTGTGGAGGTTATTGCTTTACCTGAAATGTTTCACTGTATGGCATTACACAATAGTAGCCACTACAAGCCAAGCTACAGGTCAGATTTGTGGAGAGGCGACCCACTCAGCGCTCACAGTAAGAATGCGTATTTTTTAAAAGTATTTTTGAGCAAACAGCTGTACTTAAAAATGCTAGATACGTGCTTTTCTGTGGGTTGTCCCCATGGCAGTGAGAGATTTGATGCCATACTGTGGAACATTGCAGAGCCATCAGCAAGATAAAGTATTACAACTTATAAACCTATATAATTAACACAAGAACTCCTGCCCTTATCTGAGACATCATAATAATTGAAAATCAACAACCAGTGCACATACATTTGAATTTGACATTGATTTAGTCCAGAACAGACTGGTTAGAGGTAAGGCCATTATTTGTAGGATTACCCCCTCCCTTTGCTACACTGATCCAGGCTTTTGTGAGTTAATACTGACTGTTAGCTGTAGACGGGACAGTTCAGGCTGGAACCCGCTGGCGTAGGGGAGTTTTCAGGGCCCCACATGGACTGCTGACACTCACAAATGTACATACAATGTGTACAATGTGCCAGCTCAGGGCTTTGACAAAGAGAGATGCTATAACAAGAGATGAGCAGATAATTTAACATATTGATAATTAGAGATAAGGTGTAGTGGCTTGCTGGTGAAATCCTGCCTAAGAGTATATCGCTGTGCCCCCAAGCAATGCACTTCACTCACATAGCCGTCTTCAGTTTCTGAAGTTGGATGGGCATTAAGCAAAACTATACTATACAAAATTTCCCATTTTAATATTTTATATTAATATAGTGTTTGTATTTTGAGTAGATTAACAAAAATCTAAAATTCACTTTGGATCAACATAGGATTTCTGAATAGAAAAAGATGACAAAATACATTTCTTCAAAGTTTTTTGTAGTTTATTGTACATTGTACATGGTATTGTAGGTATTTTTCTACCTTTGCAAAAAAAAATAAAAAATAAAATAAAATAAAATAATACATAAACCTAAAATTAACTTTGAATTGATAATGATGCAACAGATTGCTGGAGTCTGAAAAAACTAAATAAATAACAATAAATGGTAAATAAATAAAAAAACAAAAAACACATTGGAAAATAAACAGTGAGATGACGTCCTTTGGCACTGGAGAGCAGCTGGGAGTGAAGTGAACGACATGTGGCTCAGACAGCAGCCTCTGATGGGCAAATAAACACATGTACTGCTGTTCAGCCGAGATGGGGGCGGGCACAAACCACTGTGAATAATGAATATGCAAAACAATAATTCATATATTCCAGCTTCCTGTATACGTGCACCATTTTGAGGACTTTTCACCATTCAAAAGATATATTTTGTTGTGTTTTGTTCATTGCTATGGCAACGGTTCAAATTATTCAGCTCTCCGAAACTCCAGAATAACACAATAATTTGTATGCCAATTTTGGGATGATCTTAGGAAAGTGATTAGATTCAGGATTTGGAAATTTTCCTTTTTAATATTTTTGATAAAGGGATACTGCTCCATCTCAGTCTTTTTTAGTCAAAATTAGATTAAAAAAATTGTCCCAAAGCTTAGTGTTGGATTTCTTTACTGAAATTAAACAAACATGTACTTATTGGTGCACTGTGTAAGTTTTCTGGTAAAGGTCTCGATGTTATAGCTTTGACTTAAATGCCATACTGTCGAACATTCAACTTATCTAATATTTATATAATTACAGGTATTTATTGCTCAATTGTTGATGAACATATATTCTTACTCCTCACAGATCTGACCTGTATCTTGGCCTAGTAGCGTCACCTGCTTGTCTCCATGAAATTAGACAAGTTTAACGTCACACTGTGGAAAACTCAAGCAATAACATCGCCATGGCGACAAGCAGTTGGCAGAACCTCTACCAAAAAAGTTACATATTGCACATTTTATATTTTATACTTAAAATTGGGTGATAAACGATAACAAATAATTGACAAACAGTTCATATTTATTGTGGTTTTTATTCAACTCACATGACATTCTACAGATGCACACATTACATTACCTTGATACAACATTGTCTTGTAATACCTCCTCTTATAAATGATGGATTGGTCCTAAAAATATAAAGGAACAAATTTAAAGTCACCAAAACTGTACATTATTAAAAAGTCACTTAACACCACATTTGGTTTTTGTCTTTTTTTTCTCTCTTTTGAAAAAAAAAAAAAAAAATCACTACGTCCCTTAAATGTGGCAAGGAACATCCAGGTTCAATTCTTATCAGTGAAATAGCGTTCAGTGTAGGAAAAGAAAAGATTTAAATAAAATTGTGGAGCTTTTGGTGGCGTCATGAAGTACACCAACCATGCAACAGGTACAATAGGCTCTCAATGGCAAAGATAAAGAGGGATGAAGAAAGGGATAGAAGGAGAGAGAGAGAATCAATAAAGGAATGTAAGACAGAACCAGGCAGGAGTATACCTACCGTTTCAACAAGTCAAGTTATTTTTTTAGCTTAATTGAACAAGCTCAAGTTTCATGTTTAGTTGGTCTAATTTTTAAAAACTACACTGCAAAAAAGATCATTACAAGAACTTAAAATTTTGAGTAGTTTTGACTAGTTTAGACTTTGTAATTAATTGAGGATAGAAACTCATTAGGAACAAATCAATTCATCTGAGTGGTTTCAATACATTTGTGTTATTTTAAGCTAAATTACCGCAAGTACAGTAATAAAAAGGTAAGCAAAGATAAAAACAAGCTTACTACACTGGCAGATAATTTGTATTCACATTTTGTTAAAATCAGCTAAACTGATTTGAGAAATGTAAAAAATCTAGATATACAAAGTAAATAAACCTAAACTAGAAAAAACTCCTCAAAAAAGGATAAATGAATACTCTTTTTTGCAGTGTACAGATGCAACAAGCGTTAAACCAACTTCTCAGTCTAAGACCAGACCTGCTCTCCATCCTCCACTTAAAAACAGTGTTTTTCACACATTATCAGCTGGGAGAATGTGATTTTGTGCATGTGGTTAAATAGTGTACATGTGTTTTTGTGCACAAGACTTAAGTAGAGGTTACAACATCTACTCGTGACGGTCCAACAACAGTTTTCTTTAACTGGCCATTTTGTAAGATGTCTAAACATTTCTATAAAGGTAGTCTGTACACGTCCACTACAAGCTATTGCTATTAAATAATCCCAGCTATTGTTTTTTGTATATAGATTTATATATAGAATATATAATAAAAATATATTGAGCAAAAGAAATGACTTCTATGCATAAAACCACATTACATTACATTGCCATTGAACAGGTTAAAACAAGGCCCAGTGTCTGTGAGTTTGTCAAGTCTGTTGCCGAGGTTTTTCAGAGTTAAAACACGATTCTCCAAAGATGACCTTTGACCCTCGTTGGTGAAAAAGAGTGGGACCAAACGCACCATGATGCCAAAATAACATGGAGAAGCCGTGGAGGGGAATGAGTCCAGTTCAGATTTAGGGCCTTAAAGTGAGGCCATCACAGGCAATAATAACAGACAAAAGCCAAAATCTATACATTTAGACCTATACATCGAGTACACGCGGCTGGACAGCTCCAGTCTATCATAATGCAGAGTGTAAGGGGAGTGAAAAGCACCAACAGTCTGCAGGCCTCACTGTGGAGGAAGTCCTTATTTGTCCTTATTTGAGTAAAACTCCGCCCAGCGGCTTTCAAAGAACTTCCTCATGGAATGTCCGGCTATTCCCACCTCGGACGTGTCTTCGTTAAAGAGCTCGCAGTTATTAAAAACGAGCTGAGCATCTGCTGCAAAGTCCTCACAGCTGCAGTACCTGAGGAGACAATAAGAAAGGGGTCGAATAGGACCTTACAACATTCGACATGTGTTCAGAGGTTAACTGCAGATTTTGTGGAGTGGTAGATTTTAGATAAAATGTCTTTATTTACAAACAACTGTTATTAGCTAAATCTACCATGTTCAAAGCAGTGCATAATGTCCATAGAGATGCATTAAGACAAAAGAATATACAAAAGCAGCTGTGGAACACCCCGATAAACTGCTGGGTCAGTATTGGTAAATACATTAATCACACTATATGGACCCTATTTCAAGAAGCAGGTTTAGTCTAAACTCAGGGTTTGTTAACCTGGAAAAGAGATCAATGTTTTCAGTTTCATAGAGAGAGTGAACCTAAACCCTGAGGCAGTCACCATGGTAGCTCACTCTGTGAACCGAACCTGGTCCAGAGCAGATTTTATTGATCTAACCCCGAGTTTAACCAGAGTCCGCTCCTGAAGGAGAGCTCTGATTGGGCAGTTCACTTACCCATTCACAGAAGTACAGAGACAGTTAAAACTAACTTTACTGCTGATGATTTAACTTTAAATTTAATAAAGTAAATTCATATTATTTCAATATCTAATTTTTTTTACAACACAATGTACTGCTTATGACAACTTCTTACATTGGTTTTTCAGCATCAAGACATCAGACATCAAGGAAATAGATAAAATTGAGTTATGGCCTGAACTGTTGCCATACTTTAATAAATGTATTTAACGTCACGTTAAGAAGAACAATTTATGTTACTGCACTCCAAATGCTCAAAATATTTATTAGGCCTTTATGTGCAAAATTATGGTGTTTAAAATAGTACTTAATGAGCTACAAAGGTGTAAGTGTAAAAACATATTTGTTAACTTTTAAGTGAAGTACTTTGGTCAATTGAAGTCATTTTAAATAAGCTATATAAATATGGTATGATGCATTAAAACACCAATTCAATTAAAGTATTCCTTAACATCCCATTTTAATATCAAACCTGAATTTAACCTGTCCGCAGTCACATGATCTCCTGTCTCTCCAAGATGGTACTTGAAGCCTCCTCTGGTTTACCGTTGCCATGGTGAATCCTCTTTTCTGGGATTCATTGATCATGACTTCTCTCCTCAACTAAACTCAAAGTGCTCCAACTCTACTCCAAACCCATTTTCTGAAACAGGAAATTGAGTTGGCCCTGTCTGAGTAGGATAACTCAGTCTGGAATTAAAGTCCGGGTTAGTTCAACCAACTTTGTGAAATAAGGCCAATGTCAGAATACTTTTGAATGACCATTAGTCATTTAGTATTTAGCCTAATGTAAACCAATGGAGATTTTAAGACGCAAAGCGAATACTAAGAGATAAAGGGTTCTTATACTTATGAAATACCATATAACTGATCAAGGGCTACTCATGCCTCTTGCCATATAAGAGTCATAAATAACTCCTAGACTGCAAACCTTCCATGGAGAGGCATGTCTTACCCTCCTTGCAGCAGCCGCTCTCTCATGGTCAGGAAGTCCATGGGGTTTTTGATGATGCGGCGGTATCCAGGAACCAGCCGCGGGTTCACAGGCTCCAAGAAAGGCCAGGCATCTGCGTGAGCCTCCATCTCCATCAGAATGATCCTACAAACGGAGTATTTTCACAAGATTAACATACAAGTTTCAACAGCAAATTATACACAACTTTAAGTGCATATGACAGGTTTCTGAGTTTTTCTAATTATTACTTATTCTTATTTATTCATTATTACTTATTTATCATTGTTTTACATCAGTTAAACGGCAGTTTGTAGAAAGGAAGTTGAGAAGAACAGTACAAAATACAGGAAGTAGTGCCAAGTTCTAAAATGGAATACCTCCACGTAATCTCAACATGAAAAATTCCATCTACAATGAAGGGACAATTTACGCAGAAGGAAGGCATTTTTGAGAGCTTAAACATTAATTTAACAAAATAAAAAGGTGTTGTCATCCGTTTGAGATTTATGTATCGCGCTGTGCACCCTTGTTTTTATTATGATTGCTAGACAACATTTACATTAGCTCTACATTTGTCACATCAGCTGCCCATGCTAACCAGGAAATACAATTATAAACTTAACTAAAATAAACAAAAAAAAAAAAAAAAAAAGAACTCACTCGCAGAATGTGAGGTCGGGCTGGTTGCGGGTCACCATGCGTCTACGTTTAGCGCTCGCTGTCTCTGTGGAGGGGCGGGGTGAGGTCTGGTTTGGAGCTGGTTCCTTGTGTCGTGTTGCCATGCCAACACTCCGCCGCATTGTTGCTTCATCCTCTGAACTGTCATCCTCATATCTCCTCTTCTTCACACGTGTGCGCTTTTTGCATGAGCGGCTGTTAGGTTCACACTCTACATTCTGAAAAATAAATGCATATTGTAATCAGTACTGATGTTTAAACTATCAGGAGTGTTACATGTTTTACTGATACTTTGCCGTTTGCACCCCACCCGCTGGGGGAGGGGTAAACTCTGTTACTCAAGTTAGACTTTAATCTGAGGTTTATTTTAACACAATCTGGCCATAAAGGACTGATTTAGTTGGAACTACAACAGATGAGCTTATTTGTAATGTTATCTGAGAGGGACTTTAACAGTACAGTCACAAGCTAGCTAGCATTAGCCATTAGTTTTTTGTTTTGAACGTCAACCACCTGAACGGGACCATAAACCCTTGCATTGATTCTAGGCTCCTGAAAATGTGTTGTCTAAATCCATTTAGTATTTTTTCTTGAGTAAGACTTTTTGGCAGTGTTTGCCAACATGTGCATTGTATCACCATGGTAACTGCTGAACGCTCCACCATAGACATACATGCAGAACTCCCCCAGCATGATGTCACTACAAATTATCAATAACCTGAGTCTTTTTACCTTAGCTACGCAGGTCGGACAGAACCAGTCGCCCTCTGGTACTTGGGTCATTTTGGGCCGCAGACAGTACATGTGGCAGCCGCGGTCACAGCCGTCACACAACAAGAGGCAGTCGTCATTGTCTCCTTTACGACAAACTTGGCAATTCTACAAAAAAAAAAAAAAATCTGGTTCAACATGTTATGTACTATAAAATGTAGCAACGAAAAAAAATGCATTAGAAACATTTAATTCAAGCATCTTTTTCCATTACATTAAGTGCATAGCTGAGGTGCTCAAAAGGAGTAGGTAGACGTTTTTAAAATTCACTATTGCTCTCAATTCATACCCCCCTTCCCTGTTACTAAACAAGGATTAAATAACAAGTTTTGTCTTGCTTAACTTAACTTTAATAGAGAAGACTGCAGATAAAATCCTTCCAGTCATAGCCCTTATTAATAGTTTCTTACCACTTTAGTGACCGATCTCTCCCAGGCAATGGCCTTCTCCAGCTGAAGCAGACAGAGGCAGACCTGAGGAGCACTGCGGCACCGATCCAGAGCCTGACGCCAGGTGCGTAACCGAGACGTAATTTCATTCTCCAAACTGTGAGAAGTTAAAAAAAAAAAAAATTTATCCAGGACAATCTACAATGTGAATAGGTTGTGTTCACTTTTTAGAATTTGAGGATGTCATAATTTCAGATGGTGGGAAAGGGCCTATGTAACTACATACAGTTTTTGAAAAAAAAACTATCCAAAATTGAAATCCACAAACGTTGAACTTTTTTTTAGGGATTGGGTCCACAAACCTGCAATATTAATCTTATGGCTTAAAGTCCTTTGAACTGACAACAATCATGCCTTTTGGGGATGAATAATGGTACCACTTTCAGAGGCTATTGTGAAAAAAATGTTTATGTATGCTGACAAAGAAGACTTTAGGCCAGTTTTTGTTTCATGTGGATAGACTCAGTACTTAAAGTTCAGAGATATTTACCATAAAACAAGTCAACAAATCTGCAATCTGACAGTTAGGTCAGAATTCTATGGTGGAATTTGCCATCTATCTCCCAGTTCAGGTGTCAAGTGAACACAGATGAGATTTACCTGAACACGTCCATGGGCTGCTCCTCTCCGGGGGTGGGGGTGAGGGGCGCAAGGCGGATCACTTCGGATGGGTTCCACAGCGGTTCTTTGAGGTAGCGTCGCTCGATGTTGCGTTCAAGGTTGGTCAGCCGCAGCACAGCCAGGTCCAGAGGGTGCGTGGGGATCCGGGGGAGTCCAGACCACTCCTTCTTCGTGCGGATCGTCCAGTCATCCTTCGGGTCGGCGTCGTGCTCGTAATACTGCAGGTCGTCCCGAGTCGAGTCCGGCTCTGGAACTGTGTAGGGCTGCAAGGAGAACACAGTTAGTACCAATCTGTACAAAAAACAAGAATGGGCAATACACCGGGTTCCAATATCAGTATTGGCAGATATCAGGGGTTATTGAATATCGTATTGGTCCATTTTTTAGTATCAGCTAATAGTGATATTTGGCACTTTTTTTTTTTTTTTGCCATGCCCCACTCTCTGTGTCATGTGTCTCAGTCTGTTCAACAAGACAAATCTGATGTACTAAAAACTTTTTTTTGTGTTAATTTTTTACTCACCAATTTGTTATTTTTACTTCAACTTAAGATAAAATTAAGGGCCTAAAGCTAAATATCAGCATTGGCAAATGTCAGTTATCAGCCACAGTAGCGGGTCAAATATCAGATATTGCATCCTCTCAAAAAAATAAAATCCATATTGGACTATAGCAATAAAAACACATACAACCAAAGAAATGCACTCAACCTTACCTGAAACTCTGGTACAAGTGTGTCTGCACTAGTGTCAGTGTCATTCAGAGCACTCTGTGGAGGTGCCTACAGACGAGACAAGAGACAGTTAGTACCTCCAAAATCCCTCCTCTGTAAACCTGATTTGAGTGAGAAAAGTCTATTCACTCGGAGATGCAGATCAGCGGTGACCACGCGTTGCTCCAACTCCTCCACCCACTTGAGGGCGCTCAGGTCTGACTCCATGGCCCTCTCCTGGACCTGCCAGGGCTGCTGCAGTGCCTCCAACAGGCTGTCCTTCTGCTCAATCTTCATATCAAACAGTGGGTCTATGGGAAACAATCATGAAAAAATACTTTAACACTAGAAGCATTTATCTGGATTAAGATCTTCATAAAAAGGCTGGACTAATGACTGTCTTTAAAGTTGAAAACGGGGTATTTATCTTTTCTACACAAAATACTTTCCTCACCGTTGGTGGGTCTGGTGCACATTTCGGACAGGCTCTCCATGTGCTTGGCGAGGTGCTTGTGTAGCACCCTCTCCCGGACGCCGCGCGGGTGCAGGGCCTGTAAGGTGCTGTACAACTCCTCTGGGGTTTTGATCCACCACCAGCCGCGCACCATCGCTGAAAAATACAGATAAATATATATATCAGTTTGGCCTTGTGTGGTAACCAATGACCAGAAAACTATGTGTAAAAAGTTAAAGAACCGCTGCTCTAAAATGTTCAAAGTGGGACCACAAAGCCAAACACTCACATATGGGAATAGGCCTGACCACCATCTGAGTGAAGTACTGTTGTTCAAGCTCCTGGAACACAGCTGTGGGGGGGCGTCCTCTACGCCGTGCAG